>JAQGAE010003503.1:0-14597 GCA_034696685.1 Julus scandinavius | reverse complement strand
ACTGCAATATTTCCGCAAATAAAATTCAGTTTTTCTACCATTCATAATTGCAAAATATTTGCAGTTTTAAATTCTGCTATTAACTACATTTCTGCACAACAACTGCACTTTCGCAAATTTAGCTACAGTTTTTCTGGGATATAACGAGACTAAAAAACTACAGTTTTTCTGCTATTTGGAACTGCACATTTACTGCAAATAAAATTCAGTTTTTCTACTATTCATAAATGCAAAATATTTGCAGTTTTAAATTCTTCCATTAACTGCATTTCTGCACATTAACTGCATATTTTCTGGTGCATAAAAAAACTGCAGTATTTCTGCCATTTGGAACTGCACATTTACTGCAAAATAATTCAGTTTTTCTACCATTCATAATTGAAAAATATTTGCAATTTTTTTTTTAAATTCTGCCATTAACCGCACTTTACTGCAAAAAAAATGCAGTCTAAAAGATTAGTTAGACCTTGACAGATAATGCTTTTTAATTGATGTTGTCATCAATTATGCTGTCATCATCTCTGGATAAAAAGAGCTATTGAAAATGTAAAATCTGCTTTCAATGAATTATTGTCCATGATTTCTAAGATACCAATGTACAGAAGAATTTGTTGCAATGTAAACGGTAGTATTAATCGGTTAATTTCTGCAATCAGCTGTTATTATATATCAATCATTTAATAATGGTAGATATTTTTTTCATGTGCTCACAACATGGATTCCTGTCTTTAAGACCTCATTTAACCATTGATTAAATGTCTCATACAGCTATATAAATCTGCTTTATTATGGAAATAAATGCGTTTCCTGACGTCTAACCTAGAAATTAATAATCAATTCTTAAGTGTTAACTTAAGCGCCGATAAATAAGTGTCTAGGATCGATAACTGGTGCCAAACATTAGCAAACGATCGCTAAATCAACCTTGATTAAACTTAATCGGCCATCAGTTGCAAACGACTTTTGTTTCATTACACTTACAATTAGGATGAAAATATTGTTATTACGACTAAGTCATTAAGCAGAAACCTTAAAACTTAGATAATAATTAACTGTAAATATAAAAAATAGTTAACGGGCCGTTATATTTAATCAATACTTCAAAAATAAAGCCCCTATAAAGGCGCAATAATGAACCACGCAGTACACAGATGCTATGTGTGATTGCCTACCTTCAAGGGGCTACATTTTGAGTACGAGTACTGAAACAATTGAAGTGGAATCATACTCTATAGTATAATTAGAGTACATGTCACCAGTAGTGATATAAAATGAGTAATCAGACTTTGGCAAACATGTACTCAAGTGCAGAAGTACTGATTACGAGTACCTGTAGAATCATACTCCATAGTACGAGTAGTATCGTAATCATACTGGGGTAATTTGTACGCATGGATACGAGTACTCGTATGGCGGATTCATTTATATTAGCTTTTAGAATGACCCTCATTTCAAGTTACTCAAATGTATTAAATGCGACTCAATTACTTACATAAGTATTTAGATTCATACTCGATTACATTGGTACTCATAATTTCAGATTACGTTAATACTCAACGACATTTGTAATCACACATTCTGAGTACATTATTGTAATCGAGTGCATTGTACACAATCGTTGTAAGCACATTTTTATTCAATTACTCGTTACTCAAATTCATTCAAAGTACTCAATTACTACCCAACACTGCTTGAGATCAATCTCCATCTCTATAAACTGTGGCGACCATTGTACCATTGGACCATTGCATTGTACTCATGGATACGAGTACTCGTATGGCGGATTCATTCATATTAGCTTTTAGAATGACCCTCATTTCAAGTTCCTCATTCTCGTTACTCAAATGTATTAAACGCGACTCAATTACTTACATAAGTATTTAGATTCATACTCGATTACATTGGTACTCATAATTTCAGATTACGTTAATACTCAACGACATTTGTAATCACACATTCTGAGTACATTATTGTAATCGAGTGCATTGTACACAATCGTTGTAAGCACATTTTTATTCAATTACTCGTTACTCAAATTCATTCAAAGTACTCAATTACTACCCAACACTGCTTGAGATCAATCTCCATCTCTATAAACTGTGGCGACCATGTTTTGCATCCAAACAACCAGGCCAGTATAAGGTATATTCCCAATATGATCCATGTTATGCGTCACTCGTTGACAGTGGCGCCATCTAAGGGCAGTGGTCGTCACTGCGCATGCGTCGGTTATTTTATAGACGAAGGCGGCATGGATACTGAGGGGGGAAAAAATTCTGGATGATCCATTCTGGGCTCTATGAAAGGAATGAAACAGGAGCAAGGGAGATATATAGAGTGCAGTTCGTACAGAACATGTGATAGACAAGGTTGATGTCCTTAGCAGGAGACAACACTTGATTTTATCGATTGAATAAACACTAGGAAAAAGAGGGGGATATCAGCGGCCAGGGTTGAAGGCACGCTAATGGAGTCCTGGAGGGACTTGTTTTACGTTTGTTTAATTCCTGTTGGGCGATCTCTTAAACGACTGCTACATGACTTTCCTGCATTCTACATCAAAATTCGAAAATCACCCTTGTTATCACTACTAAGCAAGTACTTAGCAAAAGCCAAAAATCAAGAATAGCTGCATCATCACTCTTAAAAAGGTAATAAATGGACGTAACCATTGTCACAAGAACACAGATTATTTGTGCAGGATTTATATCATGCACAGGCAGGCCTGAAGAGAGGGAGGGGGGAGACCTACCCCGGGCCTCCGGAATATGTGTGAAACAATTTTTAAATGAATTGTCATGAAAGCTGAAAAACGAAATTTTTTTAAGGTAAAACCGCAAATTTTCTTTGGAAAAAACGTAATTTATCTATGGTAAAAACGCTAATTTTCTTTGGTAAAAACGTAATCTTTCTATGGTGAAAACGCACATTTTCTTTGGTAAAAACGCAATTTTTCTATGGTAAAAACGCAATTTTTCTATGGTAAAAACGCAATTTTTCTTTGGTAAAAACGCAAATTTTCTTTGGTAAAACGCAATTTTTCTACGGTAAAAACGCACATTTTCTTTGGTAAAATCGCAATTTTTCTAAGGCAAAAACGCAATTTTTCTTTGGTAAAAACGCAATTTTTATAAGGCAAAAACGCAAATTTTCTTTGGTAAAACGCAATTTTTCTAAGGCAAAAACGCAAATTTTCTTTGGTAAAACGCAATTTTTATATGGTAAAACCGCAAATTTTCTTTAGGGAAAAAACGCAATTTTTCTAAGGCAAAAACGCCATTTTTCTTTGGTAAAAACGCAATTTTTCTACGGTAAAAACGCACATTTTCTTTGGTAACAACGCAAATTTTCTTTGGCAAAAACGCAAATTTTCTTTGGGAAAAAACGCAATTTTTCTATGGTAAAAACGAGGACCTTATATCCCCCTCCACCCCCGAAATGTGATGACATATACTACGTTGCCCTCCTCTCTTTCCCCCCGGGCCCGGCCCTGGCTCTCGGCATCCCTGTGCACAAGACAACAAAATCCACTGTGAGCCATAAAAAAGTAGAACCGATATAATCGATTCGTCAATCAAAGAATGGCCCGTTGGACTCCGTGTTTGTGTAAAGGCCACCGGAGAAAAGTTTTGAGCACATTTTATAATTCAGTTTTATTCCTACACTATCGTTCTATGTAAGCGTCAATTTTATTTCGATCAAAGCATTTTTCACGAAGTTGTGATTTTTGTTTTATTGGGTTCCACTTTTTTATTACTCACAGTGTATATATGCACATAATATACAAAGGGATGTCGGCGAACTGGGTTGTCGGCCAAGTGGGGAGAAGTCTAGAAGTGGGCAAGGCCTAACCGAACATTCTAAAATGAAACGATGAATTTTCCTTTAGAGAGATGTCTAGTCTGGAAAATCTGATTTCAATATAGAGGTTCCAGATGCAAATGCGCTTTCCCAATTAATCAGCAGTGAATAAATAGGTGTGATCTAAAACTAACCACACCATTAAATGTGCTCCATACCACGTTGTTTCAGTGGGTGTGGTGCTGCTGTGTTTTGGTGTGGTTTCAGATGACGCCTAATGCAACGTTAAATGGAAACAGAACCGAACTGGAATTCAACAACGAGGAAATGGGAGATCCAACGAAAAACTCATTAAAATTTGAGAACAGAATACGGTATGTCCTTTATTGGTGAATCCCTACTATGCCATTTTTAGAAAAATGGAAAAATAATTAATTTATCATTATGTGTTTAAGCATCCTCACTGTTCAACCCCAGCATAAGTAAAATCTCTGTTTAAGGTGGATGCACCTTGATGAACCATTGGACCATAGTTAACCGGTTGAACAAAATTACATAGGGCCATATGCTGGCATAACACATTATGTCTCATAAATCTGAAAACATGGCGTTTTTTGTTAGTGTATGAAAGAAAGCGAGCCTGCTGGACACCCTGTATATGCTATTTTTCCGATATCGACAGCTGCTGGACACCTTGTATAAGCCATTTCTCGATTTTCAAAGTTGCTAGACACCCTATCTATGGCATTTTACGATTTCAAGGCTGCTACACACCCTGCATATGACATTTTCCGATTTCCGAGGCTGCTGTACACCCTGTATATCTCGTTTAACGATTTCAAGGCAGCTGGACACCCTGTATAGCACATTTTTATTGCCAAGACTGCTGGACACTCTGTATATGTCACTTTCCAATTTCCAAGGCTACTGGACACCCTGTATTATGTATACGCAATTTCCTATTTCCAAGGCTACTGAACACCCTGCATATGCCATTTTCCGATTTCCAAGGCTGCTGGACACCCTGTAGATGAAATTTTCCGATTTCCAAGGCTGCTGCACATACTGTATATGCTCTTTTCCGATTTTCAAGACTGCTGAACACCCTGTATATGCCATTTCCAATTTCCAAGGCTGCTGCACACCCTGTATATGCCCTTTTCTGATTTCCAAGGCTGCTGCACACCCTGCATATGCCATTTTCCGATATCCAGGCTGCTAGACACCCTGTATATGCCATTTTCCGATTTATAAGGCTGCTGGACACCCTGTAGACGAAATTTTCCGAGTTTCAAGGGTGATGGACACCATGCATTTTCTGATTTCCAAGGCTGGTGCACATCCTGCATAAGATCTTTTAACATTTCCAAGGCTGTTGGACACCCTGTATATGCCATTTTCCGATTTCAAGACTGTTGGACAACCTGTATATGCCGTTTTCCGATTTCCATGACTGCTGGACACCCTGCACATGCCCTTTTCTGATTTCCAAGGCTGCTGGACATTCTATATATGACATTTTCCGATGTAAAGACTGCTGGACACCCTGTATATATTATTTTCCAATTTCCAATGCTGCTGCACACCCTGCATATGCCATTTTCCGATTTCCAACTCTGCTGGACACCCTGTATATGCCATTTTCCGATTTTTAAGGCTGCTGGACACCCTGCATATGGCATTTCCGATTTTCAAGGCTGATGGACACCATGTATATACCATTTTCTGATTTGCAAGGCTGGTACACATCCTGAATAAGATCTTTTCATATTTCCAAGGCAATTGGACACCCTGTATATGACATTTTCCGATGTAAAGACTGCTGTACACCCTGTATATATTATTTTCCGATTTCCAATGCTGCTGCACACATTGCATATGCCATTTTCCGATTTCTAAGGCTGCTGGACACCCTGTATATGCCATTTTCCCCGTATATAATTCCCCCACCCGGGCAATCTCTACCGCGTTATCACATACCTACATCCATGAGAAAATCTTAACCTATATCGGTTTTTTTTGGATCAAATTTAGTAAAATTCTGTATTTGTGGATCAAATCCATCATGGGTATAGCGTTAATAATGAAAATCTGCGTCCTGATGTCCCCTGAAAATGGACGCTCAGCAGTGCGGGGATGCAATGCAGAAACCGCGTTAAAACGAATCCACGCTGCAGGGCATAACACGATCCCCCGAGATCGGATTCGAAGGGAGTGTTCCGCATCTCGGCATAAGAAGCAACGCTTTTTCCCCCTCGATTCGGAATGGCTTGCTCCAGCGCCATTCCTGCAATCAGCTGCCGCCGAGGAAGATATGAGAAGAATGTTTGGCGGAAAATCCCTTTTCCTATTTCCTATAGTATATGCTATTTCCGACTCGCTATAGGAGCGCTATATATGGAGAGCTGATTCTGGGACCGAGCCCAGCGCCTCTTCTATTATTTCACGCTTAAGCTGGGAATGGTCAGCGGTCAGGAAGCACTTGGCCATCACGACGTCATAAGCGCCTTCTATATAAGCTCATCACTACTAGAGAGATTTAGCAAGAAACGTACGGTTAATGTTGACCTCATGTGCGCATGCTCTGTTGAACGGTCAAATTCGGCGTTAAATAAACGTTAATATAGAGAGATTTAGCAAGAAACGTACCGTTGATGTTGACCTCATGTGCGCATGATCTGTTGAAAGGTCAAATTCGGCGTTAAATAAACGCTCAGAATGCAATTTAACGGTAGGGCTCCGTCCCATGTAAAAGTTTCCATCCGTCATGCGCAGACTGTCAAAATCACGTTAAATGTGTTCCACCGTTGAAAACGTTCTATGTAAATTCTTCACATTTTTCAGGTATATGTGCAATTTCAAAAAAAAATACGGTTATGTTGCCCTTTACCCAGAATCCCTTGCGCGTTACTATGCCCATGTGCGTTTGGAAATAATGACGTCAACGGTAACGGTGATTTTTCTTGCTAAATCTCTCTATTGCCCCAAACACACTTGCCGCACTTTCGTGCGTTGCAGGCGAAAACGCACAAAAAAGTGATGCGCGCATGCGTACAGGAAACCACGTGTTTTTCTACTTCCGTGCGTTTCCAGTCGACGTCATCTGCATTTTTTCTTTGGCCTGCTAAACATACAAACGCACATTCCAAACGGAAAAAAAATGGCGGCACTCGCAAAATCTCGACAGTAGGCCACAAAACAGCAAATATATCATCTAAAACATAAAATGAAGGGTAAAACATTTACAAGTATAACATAAATCTATGTCCTTGCATGCATTTTCACATTGCTAAAGCAAATACCAGAATAATGGCCCACTATTGCGTTTGTGTATGCGTAGGCCTATGTGCACGAATGCACTTATCGCTTGTGAATAATACCACAAGGTGTACCTGTCTTAATAATTTTGTAAATAAATATAATTTTATATTTAAAAACAATATTTTATTTCAATTGAATTTAAAAATTGAAGAATTTGCATATTTTACATTGTTTATAGGCACGCACATTCTTTCTGTGTTCGGCAAGTGTGCATCGACACTGAATTGCGTGCGTTATTCGCCAGATGGCGTTTTCGCCTGCAACGCACGAAAGTGCGGCAAGTGTGTTTGGGGCATTAGCATGCAATTTGACGGTTGGGCTCCGTCCCATGTAAAAGTTTCCATCCGTCATGCGCAGACTGTTAAAATCACGTCAAATTTGTTCCACCGTTGAAAATGTTCTAAGTAAATTCTTCGCATTTTTTCAGGTATATGTGCAATTTCAAAAAAAAATTACGGTTATGTTGCCCTTAAATTTGTTCAACCGTTGAAAACGTTCTATGTAAATTCTTCACATTTTTTCAGGTATATGTGCAATTTCAAAAAAATTATGGTTATGTTGCCCTTTACCCAGAAGCCCTTGCGCGTTACTAGGCCTATGTGAGTTTCGAAATTATGACGTCAACGGTTATTTTTGGTGCTAAATCTCTCTAATGACGCCAACGGTAACGGTGATTTTTCTTGCTAAATCTCTCTACTGATGTAACAAAGGCCCGTACCACAATTGGCCCAAGAGTCAGACTCTCCATCCAGATTGATTCTTTTGAGAATCTGTGCCCATGATCTAAGTCCACGACCGCGCCCTTATCATTGGTATAGGAATGAGCGTTAATTACTGTGTCCATCAGATATTCCTTGCAGCATTTGAATGAATTCCAAATGTGCAGAGGGTTATGCAAAAGGTCTATAGACCCAAGGGCGCCATCTTGCAGCTCTGAAGTGGCATCCAATAGACATGTAGAAAGATTCTCTCAACATTCTAGTTACTTTTAGCAGGCATGCTGCGGCAGTGCCCAGTTGATAGACGCGTGAAAATTTGCAAGGTCCTATTTTTAGAACTCCAACATGGCGGTGGAAGACCGTGTCGGAAAACGCACTAAAAATAGTCTCCAACAATGGCACCAGCCATCTTCTGTATTGTCCCCACTATTGCCAATTTCTCTAATCGCTCGATCCACCTATTTCCATAAATCGTAAAACCGTGCTTTGTAAAGTGAGACGGAAAAATCTTTTTGCAGGCTATTATTTATGCTAAAATCGACCCAGGCAAAAATGGTATTATTAGTAATAGACGAGGTGAAATGCCGACGCCCTCGACATTTTCACAATTACAAATTCATCCAGGCAATTTGTACGAAGGGTCGTTCAGAAAGACGCATGTATGCGATGACAAGCTTTGATCCACCTTTGAGTAGTACCGTAAAATGTGCTTGGTGATTTTTTTTTTGAAATTCTGAAAAAGTCTTCAATAATTATGACCAGGTCAAATAGAATCAACCCTCCTCCTCTTCCCGAATATGACATCAATTTTTACTTTCTGATTATTAACAGGTGCTATCTATTTCTGCCCCAAAGTTAACCCATCATGTAGGGCTAACTTTGGAATTTGGAAGTTAAGCGACGTCGGGTCCTGTCAGTACCTGGAAGGGTGACCACCTTGGAATACAGGGTGCTGTTGACTGTATTTTTTTTTTATTAACTTTGGGCTAAAAGGTGCTTGATAACGAAATTTATGCTAAAAATCCTGCTTTTTATTGAATTAATTCACAATTTTCAGCTGTCCTGCTGTCAACGGCCATACCACGTTGAAAACACCGGTTCTCGTCCAATCCCTGAAGTCAAGCGATGTCATGGCCTTTCAGTTCCTCAAGAATAACAGTTAAGGCAAATATTAATCACTATATTGACCTGTTTTAACAACAGCCGTTCTAGTTTTCCTCCCGCGATGATAGTTTGACTGAATTATCGAAAACACAAAACAGGTGTCCCAATAAAAATGGCCCTCCTTTAGAATATGCAGAATTCAGAATATTAGCAAGTCACCATAATATAACGGAAGAGTGTTTCTCACCAACTGGCTGGTTGGTTGTAGTTTGGGGCTCAAGACCTGCCAAGGCCATAGAGAGCCCAGACAATGATTGGGATAATCCCATTGGGTAATGGGCTGAAAAATCCACATTGAACCCCGATTAAGGCATTCTTATTGGGAAAAAACGAGGCCCATAGTTACCTCTCTTGGTCCAAAGTATTCACATTTTATAGAATAAGCTTATTTTAGTATTCTATAGTTTCAAGTCAGAAATAGGATACCTCTATATACATCCCACGCAAATGACTACTTATCTAAACCCATTGTATTCCATGTAGTAGCATGTATTATACAGTGATGAGTTACAATGATGTCATTATGGTATCTTCCAAAACAAAAGACCTCAGAAAAAACAAAACAACGTCAAATGCTTCATTATGCAACAGTGCACTCTCCAAATTTCACCGCTGAAAATTCGGTTTCAGAATTACAAGTGGCAAGCATAATATAATGTCAAGGACCAGAAGCTAGAAAACTTGAGTATACATTCAAGTCCCAACCTCTGATTGTGAAAAACAAGGTATCTGTCATGCACTTCTCTTGAAAGCTTGCTTTAGTCAAGTTTCACTTTTTAAACAAATTTCTTAATTTGAGGACATTTTATTTCGCAAAATTTGCCCCCACTAAATAAATTTACTACCTCACCCTGTATTTGCAGCAGCATCCATTGTTAGCTTGAATTATTTCACACGTTCATCAAGCAATTAGTTTCATAACTTCTCATTTGCCGTCTAAATCGAGGACACGGTTATGCCATAATTAGCTTAATTAGCATTTTAATTGAAGAACATTTGAAGAATTCTGGCTTTTTGTCATAACGGGCGGATTTAATTGTGAAAGCCGCCAAATTGCCTATAGCACATGACGCCGAATTCTAGCAATTGTCGTGTGCATGAATTTATCAAATTTACCAAAATTACTTGCCCGAAGATGAGTTGGAACAATGGATTTTATCAGAAATTTAATATAAAACATTTCAATAATAACGAGACTCTTCAAAGGAAATTAACTTCATTGGAAATTCCACTAAAATAGGTAGTTTCTAAATCAAAGACACCAAATTTTTATGAAAAACTTGCTCAATATCCAAAAAAAAATTAAAAACAAGATGATAGCCATATTGTCTTGAACGTTCAAAGGAGATCACAAGACATCGTCTTAAAAATATTGACAAACTCATCAACATTTTTCCCAAAAGGTATTTTTGATAAAAATGTGGTTGCTGCAGGAACGGAACAATGCATATTAAAAATTACTGGAATAATCTCACTCATCAACAATGCAAGATCATCTCTAAACTCAACAAAGGCTGACATAGTCATAACCTTCTACCAATTTTTTCATCTAATCTTTGATGTAAACATTATAGGTATAAACTAGGATTGTTCCGTACAAATTATTGTCAATTTTATTGAAAAATTAACATATTGGATGATCTAAGAAACGCATAATTTCATTTTTGTTTTATTAGACAAATATTAGTCTTAAACAAACATCTTTTCCCTATGTCATTCATTATAATTAATGTTAAGTTTGCATAGAAAATGAGCATATACAGTACAATGCATATTCTAGTTACCTTTGGCAAGAATATATAATTTCAAAATTAGAGGTAAAGCACAGTACTGCGAAGTGGCAACATTTTTGTCCAACATTTTTCAATTTTTGATGGAGGCACCTCAGCATACAGCAACATGTTGATGTATTCACTGCTTCAGGTTTGTGTTTGTATGTTTGGTGTTTGCATGTATTATGTTGAGTGTTGAATGTTGCCTTCAGTGGAGACTGGGCTTAAGGTAAAAGCCGTTTTATTGCAAAAATGACTGTTCATATACATATATAATGGCGAGAGGCCTACTGCCCGAGTGGTTTACCAAGAATTTTGATAATCTCTTTAGTTCAGAAGGCAATCAAAACGCTATTACCTACAATGATAGAAATTCCTGACCATTGCTTCGTTTTAACGGATGAATACACTCACAGTATTTAATTCCTTCAAGTCTATGTTGGCAAAATTTCAAATTCTTGTCTACTTAAAATATGAGTAGAAAAACCATTGATTTTGAATTATTTTCAGCAGAAGATTTCACCAAAGAGAAAATAAATGTTGATGAATTCCAAGAAATTTGACCATCGCAAAGATAGCATTTTTCTGAATTTGTTGCATATTTCAAGGATTTCAAGGCTCATCCCTTACATTTCCAAAGACCCCTTTCATAAGACCACAATATGTTTTCAAAGACTGAAATATTTTCTGGAGAGTTTGAGAAAACATTCTTTTTTGCTTGTACTAATATAGAAGTTCTTGAATGAATGGAAACTTCGTGAATTCAATCACGAATTTCAATCTTAATTTCAGACTTCCCCGAGGTGCTAAATATCCAAGCATATTTCAAGGATTTCAAGGCACATTTCTTAATTTCAAAGGATTCCTACACGACCAATTACCACAATATGCATCCAAAGACTGCCATTTTTTTTTGAAGAGTTTGAAAAAACAGCTTTGTTTGCATTTATGATATCCAAATTCTAAGATTAATGCAAATTTCGTGACACCTACATACAATTCCAGCATCACGAATTTCAATCTTCATTTCAGACTTCCCCGAGGAGGTGCTAAATATCCAAGCATATTTCAAGGATTTCAAGGCCCATCCCTTAATTTCCAATGATTCCTCTACGACCATTTTCACATGTTTCCAAAAACTGGTTATTTTCTTGGAGCTAGACTTTGAATAAACAGCTTTGTTTGCATTTATGATATCCAAATTCTAAGATCAATGTCAATTTCGTGACACCTACATAAAATTCCAGCATCACGAATTTCAATCTTAATTTCAGACTTCATCGAGGTGCTAAATATCCAAGCATAATTCAAGAATTTCAAGTCCCATCCCTTAATTTCCAATGATTCCTCCACGACCATTTTCACATATGTTTCCAAAAACTGGCTATTTTCTTGGAGCTAGAGTTTGAAAAAACAGCTTTGTTTGCCTTTATGATATCCAAATTCTAAGATCAATGTCAATTTCGTGACACCTACATACAATTCCAGCATCATAATTTCCTACTATGCAGACTCATTGCCGAGGCGTTAAAAATCAAAGTACAATTTCCCCATTTCCAAGGCAACCAGACACCCTTCCACAGCAGTCCAAAGCAAGGCGACCACGTCACATCCGTTCCCAAAGCATCTCCGACGTTCAAGTGAAACACGTTCCGCGTTCCCTCCACCATTCCAGTTGCAAACGATGCATTTCCTTTGCCGTTCTAGGCTCCTCGTCTAGCCTCCCAACATGGCGTCGCAGCCTCTCCCCAGAGCCCGGCTTCACCGCAATGCACGCGAGCCAGTAGGCATTGCCCGCCGTCGAAGGGCGCTCACGTGCCTGCGTCCAGCCAATGGCGTGGCCGGGAAAAGGGGGAGTGCCACAAGGTATCCATGATGGGGTCGGCATCAGCGAGGGAAAGCGAAATACGGCGAGGGGTTAAGGTGGCAGAGATGCGATCGACGGGGAAGACGGAACAAACGCTCCAAACATCAGCGTCGAAAAAAGCAGCAGCAGCATCCCGACTTTTTTGTCGGAGAGAATGTACAGGAAAGCCGCAGGAAAAACGGTGGTGGAAAAAGCCGCATATACTGATTGTGCGTCCGTCGGGGGAGAAGGAGAGAAAAAACGGGTGAAAAATCGCAGAAAATCCGATGGATAACCTAACTGGGGTGGGGGGAGAAAAATCCCCCCCCCCAAAAAAAACCCGGAATACCATCGCACCCCAGCCGCAGCGACGCCGTCGATACACCGCGACCAGGAAGGAAGGCATGTGTGAGAGTGTGCAGGTATGCGATACCATTATTCTATTCAAATCCGATGCAGTTTAATCCAAAAGGCTTAAGGAGGGATGGCAGTGGGTAGACGATGCGACAAGAATCATTTGTGTAAAAAATTCCAAAAAAAAAAAACAACTCAAGATTTTTCTCAGAAACCGGCATCAGAACCAAAAAATATCAATGGCGGGGGTGTATCTCGAAAAACCCGGTCGTTGTGATCTTTTTTAAAATGGTGGCTATATGTGTTATATGTCGATTCTTGCCCAAAAAAAAGCTCCAAAAAACCCAAGCCCAAAATGGAGGAATTTTAGTTGTGTTGATTCACCTAAAAATGCCAAGTCTTAAAAAACGGGACAATGCAGGAGAGGAGGAAGAGGAGGGGAGAGCCCGAAAATTACATTGAATCGCGTCTGTTAGAGGAAAAATCGATGTTGGAAAAGAGGGAGACTAATTCCATGCATTTTCCATTCCTGCAAAACGGGCCTGCTCTGTCCATATTCCCCCCCTCGTTGCCTTGCATATTAGAAAAGACCTGCTTTATACATTGCAGCAGGGTAGATAGCGAAAACGCAAATTTGCGATAGGCCTTGGATGAAATTTTGAAAATGGAGCTCGCCCTCAAGGGAGATGGTGGGGGAGACGACGAGGAGGATGAGAGGGGGTAGGGTTGGAAAAACCTGGAGAAGCAAATCATACGAAAATCCATCAAAGGCTTAAAGGGGGCTTCGGAATTAATCATATTATCTCGAGGCGGCTCGAGTTATACGTTAATTCGCGTTAGTAAAAATTTGCGAATTAAGGAGGATGAGAGGCGGAGTCTTGGACTCTTGGCGCACACAAAAAAAAAAACAGTCCGTGAAGAATGAGTCTTGTGTTACGGAGCCCATGAATACGTTGGGGGCAAGGTGTGTGTGTGTGTGTTGCTTATTTGCCACCATATATAGTAGGAGTGACTAACGGCAGGGAGGATGATATAACGCATGCCAGCAGCAGCAGAATGAGGATTATGGGGGAGTTCACTGTGCGAAAATGGATACCAGAAACATTGCCATTTGCGGGCAAAAATAGGTCGAAAAACCGGAATGAATGGTGGCGGAAAATGGCTCGTAAATTGCCCGAGAAAAAAAAAAAAAATGATGCTAGGAATGAAAGCTTGGATCTCGTGGAATGGAGAGAGGAAAAAAAAATGGATGCTGAATAACAGAAAATGAGAGTTGCAATTTTCATCTTTGGTTCATAGCTATAAATACATCAAAACGAAATTTTCGACTTTCATTAACAGCTATAGTCATATCAAATGAAAATGTAATCCTTTGTCTAGATCCTCTGCGACATTGCAAAGATTTCGGGCATCCATCGTGGAAAATACGAATTTCGAATCTAGCATTTGGAAAATTCAATTAATAATCCTTCTAAGGGGCCATTCAAAAATTATGTCACACCTAAGTTGTTTGTTTTTTGTGACAATTGTGACCAAGGGGTGAGGGGGGTGGTTCGGTAATGTGACATCACACAATCAAAATTTATTTCAAACGGTAAAAAATATGCGGTAAAATTTTTT
>JAQGAE010003502.1:0-14598 GCA_034696685.1 Julus scandinavius | reverse complement strand
GCTATATGGAAACAATTTAAAACGCTTCATTTCACCTTCAATTGCCTCAGTGCCCCATGTGTTCTGTTTTAAATTATAAACAGTTTGTTTTAATAAACAGGAAGTTTAACTTTTGAAACCAAAGCTGTTTACCTAACAAATCTTTGCCATAATTTGAATACTCGATTTATAAACCGGAATTTTGATATTACATTTGTTTGTTTTATGAATAGCCTATCAAATTGAGAGTAATTGGTGTTCAATACGGTAAATCAACGAGATATCAATTTTGTTACCACATCTGTTATATAGTTTAAGAAGTTCATTAGAACATGTCCAGCATTTGAATGGTATATTTTTGCAAAGGTGGTATTAACTAAATGGTTAACAAACGTTCCTGTTTCACAGGATGCGTGTCATCACATAAGTGTTATCTAATTGATAGTATAAGACGATTATTATAATTTTCTTAAAAAGATGCCTTCAAAAGGCCGAATATTCCTCCAGAATATAAGCCAGGCGTTGCCTAAATAAAGCACACGAGTGAATCTGAACTGATAACAATCGCATGGCCTAAATGTGTCTAAAGTGATATATGCCGGTTATGTACTGCCTTTAAAATATGCCACCTGAACATATGCAGACATATGCAGCACTCGTATGCAAAAATCTTCCTTTTCATAATTAGGACAAAGACAGTGTTAATAATGCGGTTTCCCGCGCTATGTAAAACAACATTTTAAAATTAATTAGCCATTCTTCTTGCAGCACCTATGGCAACACCTTATGGGAGATGGCGATACAAATTTAAATTGTTTTCATGTGTTTTCATTGAAATTAACTCGATAATAGATGTTTAGTCATGTGTCTATTGTCATGATATCTGCAACATCATTGGAAAAATCAATTTAGCTTAGAATTACACGAATGATAAGGGGATTTACATCGCTTTTTCATTGTACACACAGATTTAGTTGCAGATGGCTAGCTTTTAAACTTGTTTCTACGTTATGGATAAAAAACACTGTCTATAATTGCATGTGGTATTGAGCTTTTCAAAACCATTTTTTTATGTTAACAATACAATAATTGGTTAGAAATAGAGGATTTTTGTGCATGTTAGAATTACTTGCAGTGTTCTCTCGGTACAATATTTGAAAATAGATTCTCTATCAAAAATGTAAACAAATTCTCAATTAAAAATTTAAAATTAACAAACCTATTATTTTGTCTGAAATATTTGTTTCAGTATTAAAATAGGTAAAAATTTGTTTCTCGTTTTAAAAAAAAAAAATAATAATGTTTAGTTTTATTTATTATTAAATAACATGAGTTTTTTTTCGCAAATATTTAATGAAAGCACACACTTTCCTTCAGTTGATTGTGAATTTATGTTAAATAGATGATTTTGCTCGAATGTACGAGAACAATTTCCCAATTTTCGTACAGTATAATTTACTTTCGTCCTTTAAAAAAATCTAATCAACATTCCTAAATTTTAACTATTTTTGCAAGGTTTCAAATATGCCTCATGAAATTTGTTATTATAAACTATTTGATATAAAGAAGAAGAGTAGGCTATCAATTTTAATTATATGAAATTTTTTTTGTACTTGAAAAAATCATCTCATAATCTTTCAATTACTGTTATTATTTTAAAGAATAATTAGTTTAGGCCTATATAGGATCAGCAGTGCAGCCCAACAATTTTATTCACAAGCACTTCTATAATTAAGTATACGAAATTTGGTGAAAGTAAACCAGGCCTTCTTTAAAAATACTGTATAACCTCATTGAAGAGTCGACCACCCCTCATTTTTTCCTACTTGCAAGTGCTCGTATTGCTCAGATTGTTCGAAATCATAAAGATCTTTCATTAACTTCATTACATAAACAAGGTTGAGTACACAATAATACTTGTAAAGGTCTGGAACGTCCCTGTGACCATAAAAGATATACAACAAACGTGTTCCTTATGATTTTAACTTGATTTTTCTTGAGTTTCAAATTGGCTCCTTGCTGAGTTACTTTTCATTGTCCATTATTGTGTTTAAATCAAGGCTGTGCGAAAATGGATTTTAAGGAGATAAATGTAAAGAATAAGGAAGCTTTAAGATGATATTTTATTTCTTCAAATGTACATTTCTGTGCTGCCAAACAGGGTGTACAATAGATTTGAACAATAGAAAGAACGCCATGCCCATGTATTTTTTAAAAATATAACTTTATCTTGAATTACCTATTACAGAAGTTTCAAATTTGTAAACGGGGCATGTGGAAAACGGCCTAGAAAACTCATATGAGAGTACCTTTTTGTAATATTTTTATGTCAATAATTTTCTTAGCGTTTTCTTAGCCCATGTCTTAACTCACTGTCAACCGTTAAATTTTTGAGCAAATGCTCCATTTTTCACACACTTATTTATGTCTTATTATTTTGTTTTTCTCACTTTTACTTGTTCCTTAATCCTGAACAATCACTGCTCCAGATGCAAAACAGCATTTATGCAATGTATACATGATGCATAGATACATTATCTATTTGAATAAATTTGTTAGAATCTGTTCATTCGGAATATCACAGATTCAGTCATGAAGTTTTACGAAGAGATTCTTAGTCATGTGGCCTTGTGGTTAGCTTGTTAGTTCTGCTCTGAAAAAACTGAATATTAAATATAAAACTGTAGGATTAAAAAAAAATTACGTATCACTATAATTTTACCACCTTTTTTGGATAAATGGCGCCTTTAGCGTAAAATAAAATCCGTAATATAAATCCGTAAAATAAAATTTAAATTATTAAGGATTCACCCTCTGTATTTATACAGATATATACGTGCCTTTTTGTATTCTTATACCACATCCAGAAAAATATATTTATGAAAATCCATTTAAATGTTAATTCATTGTACGCTAAAATTTCTGACAGCTTTCATAAACGATTCTTCATTTTGTAATGTTGAATTGTTCATTTTTAACGCTAATTGAAAATTTCGCATTATTTCATACCGATTATAGTTCTTCCTCTTTTGTGGATTAACAGTTTGCCGATCGTTGTTCCCTCTTCATGTTCAACAGGTTAATCCTTTATTGCTTTAAAAACCCCAACGCTTTAATAGGTGAATTCCTTTGCTATTATTAAAAAAATCTTTACTCATGACCCAGTTGAGATGACAATGATACTCAAAATCAATTTTTGTAGAACAATAGCGATACGATCTGATACGTTTTCAATGGACGTGTTTGGCATTCACAATAGGAGAGCATCATCTTTTAAAAAAAGGTCACAATTATTGACTTATGCTAAGGTGATAAAATAATTCAATAAATAATATAAACGCGGTTTAGAATCTAATTCGAAACAATACTAATCTGCAATATGTGCTATGAATCGTGAACTTGATACTTTCAAATACGTGTGCAATTTTCAATTGAAAGGTGAAAGCTTGTTTTGACAAACTTCTGAAAACAAAAAGACAATTGCCCTTGTATTTCAGGTTTTTTTTATGTGCAAACGTTTGTGGAGCAGTACATTGAAGACATTTTAATGACAATGAGGGTGGTCAGAGCATGAATTTATAATATTGAATCGCTTATTTTTTTTTATTTTCAAGTTATTGTCTACTCATATAATGCATAGAGAGCGTATTGAATAACCACAATTGGAATTTGTAAAAATATGTGATTTAATACTATAAAGCCATTTATTCATTTATAAAATATGCACAGACAAGTATTATATTTAGAAAACCCATAATAATGGAAACTAGATATGCCTTATTAATTCAAGTTATCATAAATTCTGTCACAACGATACCTCGGAAACCTTCTTGCAACGATTTGTGCATAAAAAATGTATCACTACTGAAATATTGCATATTTTGTTAAAAACGTCTAGAAGTGAATATGTTGTTTATTCTGTTTGGTAAAAGCTTAATCAAGTTTAAGTGAATCGTCGATGATACTTAGATTTAAGATGATTGTGCATCACGATGTTTACACAAACTCTAATAGGGATAAGAACCACTAGTGAGCCATATAATACTTCTTTTCTCTTTCTGTTTAGTTTCCTTTCTTTCAGTTTTTTGGCCTTTGCGTACTTTAATTTATGTAATTGCTTTCTACGATTGTTTTCATTTAGGCATAATTAATAGCTTGTATAATGAATTAACACTAATTGCTTTAAATATTCATCAGGGTGATGTAACTGACCTGCTTAAAGCTTTATAAGTATCCTTATTTATTCCATAGCAAAGAATGAACTTTTATAATCTGAGTAACGTACGGTGAACTAACTTTCTCACAACGATTTACACCAAGTCAAAACTAAACATCCCTGATGAAGAAAACATAAATGGGCTCCGCATGGACATACAGTATATGACTTATTGTATGTTTAGCTAAACCAGAAATTGTACGCACATAATGACACATCCAAGTCCATATATCACCCGAGAGTCAACATAATTTATAAAATCTGTTCGATATGCATGTAGGCCCTACGTATAAATCAGTTTTTTGCACCATAAATGGATAATAGTTCAGACTATTTTGGTGGAATTTGAATTTATAATACATCAAGTACAATCATTTGGTATTATCGACTAATTGTGCCCTTGAAGGATATTTTTATAACTGACCAAATGAGAATTTTTCGAAGTTATTGTTTCATTATATCTCTGTCCTCAAGCAATATTTCACTGCCATTGTTTGTCGATTAAAAAAAAAATCTGATTGCTAAGCATCAGTAATTCGTTTTCAAGTTTCACTTGTCGGGTGTACGCTTAATACGCCTTCGTGAAGCCAAACAAATATGACATTCACAGAGTATTTCACATTGTTTGTTTTTGATTAGATCCATGCGTAGTTAAGGCAGTTAAAGGTTAATGTGGCCATTTAAATTCGCAATGAAAACGAAAAATGGACCATCTATGTCTAGTGTCCATTGTGTTGGCGCATGCATTATTCTTGAGCCCCCGTCACACTCTGACCCATATCTCTTCAATTATTTATTATTTTTTATTTCGTCCAATAAATTGACCAAGCATTTACCAGCCCAGAGTTTACTTTCACATTCATGCAATAATGCTCACTCAACAATAACGAGGACTAATTTGTATTAGCACTTAGGCTCCTCCTTAAAAATGATAATAATTTTGAGTTTGCTATATATAATGGACACTGGTGCATCCAAGAGCATTAACTCTTTGAGTTTTCATTAGTCATCAGTGCTCTCTCTTTGGATTTATAAAAGTGTGTTTAATTGATTTGGAAGGATTGGAACTCCACTCAGTACATTCTCATTGCTAGTCGGACTGTTATAGAAAGTATATTTGAAAATTATATCCAAGTCACCATATTTCCAATTTTGTACTTTGAGGAACAGTTATGAATTTGGAATAAGTAACCAATGTTTTTCAATTTAATTTTAGGTTAGCAATGGCTTGGTCAGGAAAATACGCGATTTGTGTGATGCTTATTGGTAAGTAAAAGTGAAAGTGCTTTTTCTTTTATAAAATTTACTAGTTCAATAAGTAATGTGACTTCGTTGAAAATTCTATAAACAATCTATAAAACCTTTATTAATTGGAAAATTTATGTATAACATTGTATTTTAAATTTTATCAAGTTTTTCTGATACATGTATAGAACAATGAACATTGGTTATAATTAATTTTATGGAAATCATGATTGGAAATGATGAAACTTTAACAAAAAAAATTAAAATTGAGAAAAGTATGAATAAAAATTTAATTTTAAATTATATATATGTAATTGGTAAAAATTTAAAAGATATTCAAAATTTAAATGTTTTACTATCAAAATTATAAAATTGATGATTTAAGTTTTAGCATCAACTTTAATCCTAGTTTAGTAGCTCACATGAATAAATATACTGTAGGTGAATATTACATGTGTACAACGGCTTGCATTTTTTAACCTAAAAATCAATTCCTGTTTTTGGTATTTTTATATAAATGCAAAACAAAAAATTCTGTTTGGAAAAGTTTCCATTTACATGTGTCCTTATTGTGTTATACACTATAATACCATTGTTTGTTGGACCAAATTGAAACAATTTTTAAATATGTTATATTTTTTTGTTCTTTACAGTTTGCTCAGCAGTTTGCCAAAGTTCACGACCCAGTCGATCCAGTTTCGATATCAACGATTTACCTCCAGTTTATTATCCTGGATCTTCAACAGTGAGACCAAATAAAGGCATTTATGAAGAATGTTCAGCATCTTATGACGATCCCGATGGAGACTGCATCGTTGGTACTGCTGGCCGAGACTATCCTGTCCATTCTTCAATATATGCAACAGGATTTTCTTGCAGGGACTTTCCATCGCCTGGATATTATGCGGATGTCACTACAGGATGTCAGGTAAAACAAACACTGGATATTTATGAAAACCATCGATTAAGACTAGCTTTAATCGCAATTTAATATAGTGCAGCATGGCTCATTAAGAATTACAGTATAGCGTATTTTAAATTGGTGAAAGTATCTTTGTCACAACGGTAATTTCACTTATTAAGCACCAGGAAAACAATAGTGTGCGTGATGACACTATTTAGGAAACACTGAAAAATTAAGGATATTTACATGGAGCATTAACCAAGTGCCCTGGTTAAGTGTCCGTTAAATTGTATATTTAAAGGGTTAAAAATTTATGATCTTTATGTATGACTTCCGGGGATATGCAAATTCATCCATCATAAGTTGCATACAATGAACGGTAACTCATTTTCAAGAATGAGAGTTGTTCCAAGGAAGAAAAAAAGCATGGCCATGCAAATTGGACCTCTGCGATTTGCTCTATAGCATCCCCATTAACAATGATCATTTAAACGTGACTACTTAAACAATTAACACGAGCAACGCAATAGTTGCTTTTTTAGGTGCATGCACTCCTTGAATATGCATGACTTGCTTAGATTAATTGCGTGCATTGTATTATGCTTTTAAAGATTTCACTTTTTTTTTTCTTCAAAACACCCAAATGGGCTAAGGTTATGGGATACACAAAGAAGAGCTGCTTATTTTTATCACTCAGAATACTGAAAGCTCTATTGTGTGCATGCCTCAGTTGATATCTGAAATCACAAAAGTGTGTTGAAAGAGGCATAAATATTTACTCGCTGTGAGTTTAGTGTAACAATTTGTACAGAGCACGCTGAACACGGATTCCGTTCAGAATCAGAAGAAATACTTACAGCAACTCTCAAATATATATAAACATATCCGTTACTTTTGTTTAAAAATAATCTTCTCTTGTATATCGGAAATTCGAATTTACACATAGGTTTTTCACGTCTGTTCAATTGGAGGGCGTAAACACAGCACCTTGTGCCCCAACGGTACCATCTTCAATCAAGAGGTTTTGGTCTGCGATTGGTGGTACAACGTAGATTGTTCATCCAGCAACTATTTTTATGGAGTGAACGATTATGTCCATGAAGTATCTAAGGACATTGCCAGAAACTACGAAAACTATCCTTCCCAGGCACACAAGTACGGAAAAAACGTCAGACATGAGTCCTACAGGAATGTCCAGAACTACGGTCCAGCAAAAACCCCAGATTTTAGTCATCAAAATTACGACAATAACAACTATGCCCAAGGTCCATCAAGAAGTCCTGACTACTCTTCTGCCAATGGTCCATCAAGAAACAATGACTATTCTTCTGCCAATGGTCCATTAAGAACCAATGACTACTCTTCTGCCAATGGTCCATCAAGAACCCCTGACTACTCTTCTGCCCATGGTCCATCAAGAACCCCTGACTACTCTTCTGCCTATGGCCCACCCAGAACTCCTGATTTCAGCCATGAGAATTATGATAACAACAACTACGCTCTTAGCAATGGTCTGCCAAGAACCGCTGACTACACCTCTGTCCATAGTCCATCCAGAACCCCTAATTACGTCTCAGTCCATAGTACTTCTGGAAACTCTGATTATGACCATCAGCTGGGCAACCAACAACATTACGGAAGTTCACCGACAAGATCCCAAGGCTACGATGCCTCCCGTGATGTTGCTCCAGTAAAAACGGTACCCAGATACATTATTAAAAACGTTGGAATTGGCGAGCATGTCATTCCCCAATATGCAAACACCCCTGTCTACAACGAACCATACTATGCAACTCCTGAAGATCAACAATACGATTCTGCCGGTTATGCATCGACAGTTAAGCCAACTTACAAGAAGAAAACTACCCGAAGTAATGATAAATCTAAGTCAAGGAAAGCGAGCAAGGGAAAAAATTAAACGTCTAATACTTAAGATTGCAAATTAAACATAAACCATACACAGAATTATTCGTCCCATTTAGATCCGTTCAAGTAACATAAGCCTCTGATTGTGTCTTATGAAAAAGAGCACAGCGTTTGCTATTCTCCTAAAGAGTCAATATAGCGAGAGTAAACCTTGGCAGCATCTTCAACGTTTGCCAGAAATTTGAAGTAGACTAATCAAACTACCTCATTGTTTTAAAGACGTTTCAAAGAAATGCCGATGTTCAAAGAATTAACGAAATAATTACATTTTTGTGGACAGCAACAAAAAATGAGGCTATATTGCCGTTTCAGTTTAAAAATTGTACATTTTTTCGGCGTTACAATATTTTCTGCGGTACATATAAGTGCTTTCTAGCTAAGCATTTTAATTAATTCATAAACATAATATGTCATGTTATAACACATGCCATCAAACTCCAAAAACCTGCAACCCTCAACACTTGATAAGTCAGCAAAATAGCCATTTTAATGGAGAAATAACTCATTCCCACATACTGTAATATTTTTTAAATTATTATACATTTTTATTTTTACTCTATAGTTATATATGGTGTTTTCTTTGCAAATGTTAGCATATTTGCAAATAAATTTAAATATGTTGTTGTATATAATTTAACACTAATTTGATGTATTTCTTTTTTTAGAATTTTGTATTCTCTGGAAAATGATTGTAAGCTTTAAATGTATGAATAAACTTTTTATTTATTCCTAATATTTTAAAGCCATATGTGAAATATTCTTGTTTTAAAAAAGGGAATGAGGGCATTATGAAATGTATCATATTTAAATGAGTATGTTCTAATATGTTAATAAAATGACTTAAAATAAATATGATTGTTCATATGTAATGATTAAAGTAGAATCATGAATTTCCTTATTAATACAAAACTACTTTTTAGAAACAAGAGCAGTTGCATAATTCTGTTTTATTAAACACTCAACTGTACATTTGAATTAACGCAGTTTTACACAAGTTGTATTGCATTTTAAACATGTGACAAATCCTTTTAACAGGAAATCACTTGCTATATCCGTTTGGAATATGGGGTTCGTCAACAGTAGAATGTTCCCATGTAATCGGTGTAGGCTCTGTCTGAACATTAGCTTTTTGGCAATGAACTTTAGGTGCCTCCACTACTTGCTGCTCAATGTGAACTGTCTGGACATCCTCAATTTTTGGATGACATACTGGGGGCTTGAACGAATCCACATTTACTCCATAAAGGCTCGTTGCTGTTTTGCAGTTAAAGGATTTATAGTGGACACACGTTCGAAGACGTTGATCAAAAATGGTTCCATTGTTGCAAATGCTGACCCAGTGTTGACCGTCAGCGCAGGTATGAAAAATCTAGAATTAGACAAAAATATTGTTTTTTGCTTGCTAAAACAACAAAGGCAGCGAAGAAATATCTGAGCGTCTTAATTAGGATTTCGATTTTGTAGTTTTACCTGACAGTGAAATTCTGGATCAGCGTAAAACCCTGGATACTTATGTGCTGAGCATTTAAATTGGAAGATAAGGTTGATTGTTCCATATGGATAAACAGGATAGTGGACTCCAGCGATTCCTTCAATGCCATCACAGTCTGGGTCGTATTTACCTCCTGGGACACAAGGTTCTGGTTCCCCGCATTCTAGGGCTAGCTCCGCTAATTCCTCAGCCCCGGGAGCTTTAGATAACTCATCTGGGACTTGAAACGGACCTGGATTATTGAAATTACCAATCGTCCCTGCAAAACTGAAGTTTACTGCAACAATCGCCAATAGCCCTAAGATTTTTGATAATACACCACACAAGATATTATTCTTTCATGTACAAGTACTCAAATCATTAAAGCATGATTTGAAGTGAAACATAATAAACAACATACCAATTGAAAGAAGGGAATTCATTTTCCTGTAAAGAGGAAGTTACAGTGTTTAAATTGCTAAATAACAACTAAGAAGACAATGTTTTGACAATTTTCAAATTAAATTCACATAAGTTCATGCAAAGACTATGTGGTGTATCAAGGGTATTTTTTTATATAGAAAGATGTACTTACTAAGCTGTTTAGGTGTTACTCTGCTAGGTTCTTCAGTGACTGGATCCAAGGTTCTGTTAAACTGACACGAGTCAATTGACTTCTTAAATAGTGAAAGTAAATGGCCTTAGGTCTAAAGGGTGGAAGTTTGGGCAAGGTCTTTTGGTTTATCTTATCAAATCCTTTCCATCCAATTGGACAACAGAAAATCAGATAAACATTTTCAGGTATAATATAACCAAAATAGAACATGTTGACACTGTCTTTTATCGGTCCCAGCCATTTCCCCACGTAAATACATCATTCCTTTATAAACGTCAACTTTTGTCTATCACTGGCCAATTAGATGATAGTAATGTTTCGGAATCTATGCACCCTTTATTCAAAGTGTGTTACTTGGATTTATTACCTTAGAAGCAAAGGTAATTATGGCCTATATTTTTACCAGTGTTTGGCACATGTGGCACTTAAAAGCTCATTGTTTTCCTCAATGGTTGTTTTGCTTAATTGTGTCTACTTTTCCACCTCCTTTCGTCCTTGAAAATGAAGGTAGGTAGGGGCAGAATTTACTCCTAAAAATACCCCTTCACATTTTAAAAAAAAATTTTAATCATCAAAAATATGCCAGTTTTATTTAAAATTCATTCATCATGAACCTGAGGATAACTTTTTTCAGTATATTTACATGATGACGTACTATAGTTGGGCATTTAGGAAAGATTGTTTGCCTTGAGGGGTATCTTTTGACCCATATAGTGAATATCCAAGGGCACTACATGGATTTCCCAACCAAATACCTATTAGTGCTAAAATTAGCCGTTTACAGGTCCCCTTTTCAAAACATGGCGTTTTGGAAACTTAGCTGCCAGTGTGACGTCTGACAGGCTACACACAAGGAAGATATGGTTAAAATAGCTAGGCATTAATAATGTATGGCTGAGAATTTTCTAGGTCAGGTAAAAAGCCCCTATATTGTCGCTAAAAATAACTCCTTGGATCATGGTCCTTAAATCGAATGTTATTTCCATATATACATCGCTTTAAATTGTATTATTTAATAATGTAAAGTCAGTATTGTAGTATTGATACGTTTGGCGCCTATAGTGTTAAAGTCAACAACTGTAATAAAATAGTACTCCAGGTGAAGGGTCTTTCCAGGTCGTGACCTTTCTTCAACTGGACCCTAAACTGCAAAGGTATTAAGGGAGGTATGCATTAGTCATTTCTCGTTTTATCCTCGCAAGGGTCACTTTTGTAGGAGACTTTTCAGAAAGGTATCTGGACTTGAAAATGTGGACCTGCATTTTTTTGCGGCAAGGTAGGTGTTGAATTTCAACGCAAAACTTGTTAGTTTATAATTTATAAAAATAAGATTATAATACGGACTTTATATTTCAGAAGTTGGTGGGAAACGCAAATTATTGTTGCTGTTACTGTTAGCAACTTTTGCAAATGGTCAATTTTATGGTCGATCATTGCCATGCCCAACTAGCTATTTGGATCCTGATGGAGATTGCATACCTGGAATTGTTGGGAAAGATTATCCTGCATACGCTACATTTCCGAAAACGCAATTTAAATGTTCTGATCATTCAATAAACGTTTTGGGATATTTTGCTGATCCGTCATCCAGTTGTCAGGTAATATAACTATAAAATTAGAAATAAAACTTTAGCATTGCACGTATATGGTATTTTCTTTTTTGGTTGATTTATGCCATTGGTTAAGGATAAGATGCGTAGTATGCACTAGCCAATGATAGTCTAGACTGATATGGAATGCAGACATTTTTTTTCTTTCTCGTTAATTCATTGCATGGAAAATTATGACGTGGAAGATTTGTCTTGTTAGTTTATATTTTTTTTTTAAATAAATATTAGTTTGTAATTCACATTTTTTAAACTTTTTGTCTAGGCTTTTCATGTTTGCTTAAACAATGGACATCAAGAAAGTTTTTTGTGCCCCAATGGGACATTATTCAGCCAGCAATTCCTAGTATGCGATTGGTGGTTTAATGTCAAGTGCAACGATGCGTATAAATTTTATCAAATTAATGACTATCTCCAAGCGCCAATTAACTTTCATCAAGGGCCTGTACATCCCAACGCAATCCCTATTCCTTCGTACTCCAATTTAAGACCGATTGAGAAAATGGATAATTTTGACCAAATGACCAGTTCTGATAACAACCACAATGAGTGGCCAAATCCGAGGATAAATTCAGAAGCGTTTGGGTCGTCACCTTCTCGTCAAGACTTTGCTCCAAATCTTCCTAATCAAGAAAATGGCCTCATGTATTCCGAATATCATGACTATGGTGTAATGCCGCGCAGACCTGTAATCTCTCCAGAAGAAATACAAACAACAACAACCACTACTACTACAACTACTACAGCAGAACCCACAGCTGGCCCTGTACCCATCGGATGGTCAATGCTAGGCCTCAAAGAGATGAGCAGTGTATTTAGTAGAAGATCAGACATCGGAACTTCAACTTTTCCACCAGGTTTGCCAAGAATGCTTAAAAGATGAAAAATTCAGTCTACATTTTCTTAATTATTTATGATAAAAATAATACACGTTTAAGCATTGCAACTGATGTTATCCACAATATATTTATTCAAATAAAAATAAGTATAAATTTGACATTAGTATTTTATATTAAATACGGTGCTTACTGATGTGAATGACTAAGTTTGCATAGTACTTAAATCCGTTACATTGTATTTAAGATGTCCATTGAATCCCATTTTGAAGATTTCGTTCCAATAGTGCGAATTCATGATTCCAAAAACGATCCCATGACAAATCTATCCAGAAGAGGATGGTTGTGTGGGGGAATTCCCGTGACATAGGAGGGCACCTTAAAACGCTTTGCTATTTGTTTGCCATTTTCACGTTGTGTTGATCCATCTATTAATTCAACCGAAAATCGACTAGGTGGTCTGTCTGGATTTATGTGGATCCTCCTGTCGGATTCTGGTGGTCTTATTAAGGGTTGCTCACGGAAAAATGACGGTTGCACACGATGATCCTCTCTGGTCGTCTGAAGATCTCCAGGATCCAGAATTCGTCTAATTGATCCTTTAGCATTAATCACCAGTGGGTTTTTTAGAGCAGACAATGCATTTGCACCGTCACTAACCTGCAAACTTTGGTATAGTCTAATTGGGGAGGGTAGGGAGAAGCTTATGCCTTCTAAACGGTCAGTGATGACTGGATGAGGACGATGGTGTGAAAATGGCTGTCGTAACAAAGTTAACGGATGGTAAGAAAACAGTTCATAATCCTCAAAATCTTCTTCTAAAGGTCGAGGTAAGAAAGAGTGGTAAGGGGCGATAGGGGGCGCTCCAAATGGTATGATTCCTACCAAATTGCCCTCGCCTATGGGTTGACTAAATAAACTTCTTGATGCAAAGTTTCGTTGTCCATTCTGTTGAGTAAGTGTTTGTGGTAAACCAAAGGGTTGAGGGTCAGGAGAGAAACGCAAGGTTTGGGGGAGATTACGGGATTTGGACCTTCTTGGGTTGGCTTCCCGACCTCTAGGTGATGGTGGTGCATTTTGTTGTTGAATAGGGGGACCTGGGAAGTGCAGTACCTGTCTACGATTATTGGTATACCCTGGGGTTGTGAAATCCCGATTTCTGTAAGTTGTTATTGGGATGTTGAGGCGATTTTCTGAGTTTTCGTTCTTGGATTTCAGTTGGGATTTCATCGGTGTTTCTTGTTCGTTATTCGAAAGTGTTCTGAAAGTTCTTTGGCGGCCATTTCTGGTTGGGAAAATCTTTGGTGAAGACTCGTCTGGCGAATTCTGAACGCCATTCTACAAATGGGGACGTTTGAACAATTAATATGATTAATAGTTCTTGGCAATGGGTTAGTTACCTTACATAAAAAATTAACAAGTCACTTATTCATCGTTTTTTTATTTTTTAAAGCATCTGTGGTTAAGTTTGTGATTAGTAAAGGATGAGTTATGATTTGTAAATAACCAGTTGTGATCAGAGCATAGTCAGAAACACGTTTCTTGCAACATTCCACTCTCAACTGATCATAACTTATCGTAAATGTATGAAAAAACGACGAGTTTGTGACTATTTAATATCTTAATATTGTCAGAATTTTTGAAATTGTTGAAAAATTTAAAATGCATTACATTTTCTTCTGATCCGATATTTCGACGAATGGAAGCTGCAGATGATACTGGAAAAAAAAAACACGATCAAATATTTTTAAAACATGTTCAAAAAAATGTGTTTATTTTATAAACTATTTTTCAACGG
>JAQGAE010003501.1:0-14600 GCA_034696685.1 Julus scandinavius | reverse complement strand
AACTCATAGCCCTGAAGATGACCGCAGCTGCGAGTCGAAACGGTCGGCTCTCATGTTTTTGAATGTAGTTCATTTTTAAACATTTTAAATGTATTTTATTAGTTGGTGAATGTTTTGCTTTTTGAAGAGTAAAGCTTCAGTGACGTTGAATTCTATTATAATAATTCAATAGCACAAACAGAACACAAAAACAGTTAATTGCCACTTTTATCGCATCATTCAGTAAATATTTTTGATAAAATGGTCTCTAGAAAATCTCTAGAAAGGGCAGCCGAATCCGATTCAATTCAATTAACAATCGTACTGAATTTTGCTCGACGATTCGGCTACAAAATATAGCTCAGCAAAAATTGGCTGTTGTGAATGGTTAGATAAAATATTTTATAAGTAGTAATGAGTAATGAAACAAGATAGTTATAATCATCGTCTAATCGCATGCAAAAATATGGACTGTCAGTTACGGCATGAAACTCGGTCGATGGGTTTTGAATGGTTGTGTCAGTTAGGTGCGAAAATATCGGAAACTCGAACCCCGAGGAAAAGATTCGAATAAGCTCCACGATAACTTTTTGCATCTAGTCTCCTATATGAGTTTCAGTTTATAGAGTGAAGAATTTCTGTCTAACTCGTGAAATGTTATTAGTTGCCATTAGCATATCTGACTACCCTCTCCACTCGATCATTCTGATCCCCAGAATTTAATGCATCCTATAACAATCGAAACGCATTTTTCGTCCTGTGTCGTTAACTCTTTAACACGAGACAGATGTGCATATTAACAAAAATGGCACGACAAAAGTTTTGACCGTCATTTAAACAGTTTTATTTTGTTTTCAACAGGAACGGGAACGCAGAAGGCAACATATGCTGCTCGTAAAGGCCCTGGAGACGAGGAAAAGACAGGAGGCGAGTATATAAGACGATATTTTTTAATCGTTTAAGGCAGCTATCTCCTCACCAATTTGAAACACGTTGGTTTCAATGGAAGCTCGCGCACTGCCGAGTTGTTAATCCTTGCAACTAAATAATTGCAACAGGCTCTATTTTTGAGTGATCTTATTACCGAAAACCTCAGTTTGCATAACCACCAACAGATCTTGTGTAAATAAAAGTGGAAAAAAAAATCTCTAGTGCGTGCCTAGCCGAAAATTTAGTTGCGTTCAAAAATGTTGCTAGTGCACCTAGCCTAAGGGGAATCTACGGCAGACACGCATTATTGCTCAAACTTTCCCCGAGTTTAAATTTTAACGCCACGATTTTAAACCCGTTTCAGGAAAGAGAACGGATGAAGGAGGAGAGAATTGTCGAAAAGAAGCTCAACCGGGAAAGAAAACTGGTACGTTTGTCCGGACTCTTTTGAAACGTATTTTATACGCTTTTCGAAACTACGCTAACGGTTCTTGATTCGCGTGTTACAGGAACAAAGGCGCATGGAACTGCACATGATCAGGGAAATGAAGAAACCCGTTGAAGACATGGAACTCGCGGATGCCCAAGTACGTATAACGGTTGCGCGGAGATTTTTTTTGCTTAATGTCATGGAGGGAACTCGCGACTAACCTTCCCGTTGATTTTCCCCGTTTAGCAACTGCCAACGCTCAACCGCATGCCGGGAGTTAAACTGTCTGGAAAGGCGTTTGCGGACATTCTCATGGTGTTCGAGTTTCTACACAACTTTGGAGAAACGCTAGGTTTCGGTAAGTTAGTGGTTTTTACGTGGCGATATAAAGATTTTATGATACGACAAAAAAGGTTTTCGGCGTAGGACTACGTCTTTGTTTTTTGGTGTTCGGGGATATCGGCGAGGTCCGATATTGACCTGTTCTCCCGCTACGGCCGCAGCCTCGAGTGGCGCGAGAAATTTTACCGTAAAAAGCTAGTCCTACGTTAATAAATTTGCGGCCGTGTCGCTGATGCAGCCCCGTTGTGTTTTATTTTTATACAGATATGGTCAGTTTGCCCACTCTGAACACTCTTCAGATGGCATTGCTCAACGACGAAGGGTGCGAAGAGGAGCTTTTATCCGTGTTACATCATTTGCTCATTTGCGCAATTGATGATCCTGGACTACCTCAGGGGATCAAGGTACGATTGTGACAGTTGTCTAGAAACTCCCGTTGAAATACCCTGTAAACTTGTCCAAAATTTCCCTAATTTTATTATTGGCGTAGGGTGCGACGGCTGTCGGTCAGTCGCTGAAGGAGGTCGACATCACCAGCAGCACCGTGTCCGAGATCCTCCGCATTTACATTCACGCCAACGAAGGAGAGAAGTGCAAAATGCTGGACTGGATCGCGCAGAAGCCGTTCATCGCCTTGACCCCGACTCAGAAGGCGGCCATCGTGGCCTACCTGTGCAACGAACTGCTGTGCAGCCGAAACATATGCAGGCAAATCGACAACAACATCGAAACCGTAAACAGCATGAGGAGGGACAAATGGGTGGCGGAGGGAAAAGTTAGACAGTGAGTTCAGAGAAAACCGCTTGAAAATTACGAGGAGGACATTCGGTTTATAGCGATGCCAGCGTGGTCAAAGAGCCCTAAAAATATTTTGGATTACGCTTGATTAATGTTGTTTCTCTTCTTCCTCGCCAGGCTTAAAACTCTTCAGGCTAAGAAAATAGCGCATCGAGAACTGAAAACCCAAATGAAAGGGGAGAAGCCGCAGGTGGGAAAATCCCAGGAGGGAAAAAGCGGCGGAAGCAGCCCCGGAGAGAGACGGGAAGCCGCCAAGGAAAGGGAGAGGAACGAGGACAACGACGACGTGAGGAACGACAGCGGAAACGAAAGCGAGGAATCTCATAATACCGGTCAACTGGAAATTGACGAAAATACGGACGAGCCGGAGGTAAGACGCACACGGTTTTGTGTCATTTTGCTCCGATTCCGCTTTGTTTATGGTTTATATTAAAATGGTGGTTTCGATGTTTCAGGAGGACGTGCCCGGGGAATCCGTGGAAGATCTGGGGAAGAAGATCGACAGATTTACTAAGGTTAGTTAAGTCTCCGCTCGGGTCGATGTTGCTTTTTGGCGGTCCTCGGGACCTAAAACATTTCGGTCGTACACAAGTGAAATCCGTGACAAATGTCTAACCCTTCGCCTCTCACCTTATTTCGGCAGCAACAAAACCTTTTCCGTCGCAAACTGCTCAAAGCCTCCCAGCAGCTGCGTGCGATCTCGCTGGGCCAAGATCGCTACAGGCGGCGCTACTGGCTGATACCGCACGGAGGAGGAGTGTTCGTGGAGGGCATGGAATCGGCCAAACTGCAGGATGACCACGGTCAGGAGGATCAGGAAGGATGCGATGGACAGACGAGGATAAAGGACGAGTCGGACCCAGAGTGCAAAATGGAAATCGATGCCAGTGTCAAAACTCTCGTTGGAGAAAAAGTAACCACGGACGTCAAGATCAAATCCGAGGGCTGCGAAGATGCGACGGAAGCCGACGCCGAAAAATCCGGAAAAGCCGACAATGGTGTTCTAGTGCCCAAGATTGAAAAGATGGAGGATGAGACCGCGACGGACGGCGAGAAGACGAAGGAAGATGTCGCTGGAGTTGTAGTGCCGAAGAGCGAAGCTGCAAGCGAGAAAAAGCCGCTGGACTTAAAGTGCAGATCATCATCGCCCGGTTCTGCGGTGCCCAAGAACGAAACATCCGAAGGCAGAAGCGATCGTAAGCAAAGAGACAAAGTTGCCGACGACTGCGGCTCTTCTTTGGCCATGAACCTTTCGCAGAACGGCAGTTTCACTTCCGGCCTGTTTCCAACCATTCCCCAATATCAAGTCTGCGCCGAGCAGATCTTGCGGTCGCTTACGGAACGCCAAGGCCACCAGCAACCGCATCTTCAGCAGCAGCAGCAGCAACAGCAGTGGTTCAGCCTTCTTCCCCGTATGCCGTGCGACGAAACCACGTTGACCCGTGTGCAGTCGTCGGCATCGCCCACCTCCCCAAAATCTCAAGAGCCGTCCGTGGCAATGACCTCAGCAGCCGCCGCCGCCGCAACATCCACTCCCCTGCCTCAATACAACCCCTTCTTCTTTCACGGCAGCCCTATGGTCATGGACCTCGTCAACGGATCATCGCCATTCCCGTACCTGATGCCACCGCCGCCGCCGTTACCGCATCACTTCATGGGAGGCTCGCCGGCCTCTTTCGGATGCGGCAACGCCAGCGGAGATTACAGCAGCCCTTACCAGCGGCCGAGGTCCAGCTACGGATCTTACGGATTCCCATCGCCCATCGACGCGGCCCTCCTGGAGAAGTACGCCAAGCACCAGAGGGAGCAACAGCTGCCGCAGGACACAAAGCCAATTCCAATCGGTGAGTGCGGGTTGTTTGTTGGAGTTTAAGGAGGGTCCTTTTCCCTTCGAGGAGCACGCTAAATTTACGCTAATTTTACAGAACTGCAGAAAGGTTGGTGGCGCATCACCGACGGCAACCAGCTGAGAGCAGTGGCTCAGGCACTTCACCCTCGAGGAATCCGCGAGAAAATGCTGCATCTCAAGCTGCAGAAGTATCTGGACATCGCCTGCGATGCCTGCGGAAAAGCTGGACACAACAGTAAGTTTACGAGACACTGCGGGGTCCCACCGAATTTTTGAAATCAAGATAACACAGGTTTTTTCTTCGTCCCGACATAGTTATCGATTTGGAGATAACCGACATGGATCGCGAAATCTCTCAGATGCCAGGAGGAGCGCCGGAGGCTGATCGCGAATGCAATTGGAACAGGCCGATGGCACTTAGGGCGGATATGGCCATTCTGGAGCAAGTGGAGAACATGGAAGAGAAGATTGCCAGCGCCAGCATGCAAATCAAGGTGCGGTTTAGTCGTCGAACCCGCAAAATTAGCAGGCGGTCCTAAATCCCAAGTTTTGCGCTTTTAAGTCCACTCGTGTCCTTATCCACCTCCTCTTTTGTTCGCCGTTTCAGGGTTGGAAACTACCGCCGAAAATCACGGACGACGATGGAATCCAGTTCTATCCCTCCTGCGAGCCGCAGCCCAAAGAAGAAGGACATGATGATGCGGAGAACTCGGATAAAAACTGGCTTTGTCCGTTGACGACGGCCAGGCAAAGGCTACTCGATTTGGAGGAAAACATCGAGAGGCGCTACATCAAGCCTCCGTTGGGCTACAGGTTGGTTCGGATTGCTAAAATTAAGGGCATTTTTTTATTAAACAGGCCCCAAATTGAGTACCGGCATCGGATCGGCGATTTTTAACGTTGGTCTATTTCTGAAACACGAGCGCTAAACACCAACGCCTACGAGGGTGGACTTCCACCTCCTCTAGAGGGGTCCTTAACTTGAAACAATCAACACGGGACCTCGGTTTAAACTTTCATTCGAAAGAGCCGCCACTTAGGAAATTTCTCCCATCCGTAAAAATTCCCACCGATCTCGGCAGCGAGGTCAGGGCTTCCGTGTCCACTGGCGATGAAATTCGAACAGGAGGGCTCTCTGACAGTAAAAATTCCCACCGACCTAAGCGGCGAGTTGAGGGCTTTCGTGTCCACTGGCGATGAAATTCGAACAGGAGAGCTCTCGGACAGTAAAAATTCCCACCGACCGAAGCGGCGAGTTGAGGGTTTTCAAGTCCACTGGCGATGAAATTCCAACAGGAGAGCTCTCGGACAGTAGCACGCGCATTTGCTCGTGCTACTCTGAGTGGTGAGAGAATCTGGAGTTTCGCGCCAGGATTTATCTCACTTGAAAACAGCCGGCGGTCAAGTGTGTAACGTTACACACTCGACCGCCGGCCAATTGGCCTCTGATTGATTGTTCGAGCCCCCAATCGTTTAAAAATTCCTAGATTTGCCCCTAGCCTACTGTAAGCTACGAGGTCTCAAGTTTTAATGTCGTTTTCTCGTTTCGCAGCACCGGTCAAGTGAACATCCATTCTATGAGCGGGAACAACGCCGAGAACCACGCCGCCGCTTCCGCGACCATAGACGTGGTTAACGACGAGGAAAACGGGGATGCCGCCAGCGAAGAAGCGCCGTCGTCGCCCTTGCGGGCGGAAGTTCCCGAGGGTCTCCTGAGGTGGAGGGCAGCCGTTCAAAAAACCCGTACCTCATCTCAGCTCGCCGTGTGCCTTAACTTCCTGGAAGGTTGCATCGCTTGGGACCGGTCCATCATGAAGGCGGTAAAGACCATCTCAAAAGATTCGCTGAATTATAAAAAAAATTCTCGTTCGCGTTCTGAATGTTACGTCTTTTTTTTTTTCACTCGCAGAGTTGTCAGTTCTGTAACAGCGGGGACAACGAGGCCATGCTCCTGCTGTGCGACGGATGCGACAAGGGCTACCACACGTACTGCTTCAAACCCAAGATGGAAACCATTCCGGAGGGAGACTGGTTCTGCTACGAGTGTCGAAACAAGGTAAGTGTTAACAGTATGTCTTTCACGTATGGAAAGCAAGAGCACCCTACATGGGTTCTATGCGACTCTTGAAGGGTCTTGAACTTGCAGAGAATTCGGGGGAAGGAGATTAGGAATCTTTAACGTGCAGCGAGCACGGGTGTTCCTATTGGAGCATGGAAAAATCGTGTTTTGTGAGGATACAGAAGCCTCGCCACTCGTAAATCTCGACTGAAATTAATCTCTCGTTTGCCGCGGTTCTTTTTCAGGCCACCGGAGATCGCATGTGTCTGTTTTGCGGAAAGAAAGGCAAAAACATCTGCAGCTGTGATAACTGTCCCAAAGCCTTCCACTTGGAGTGCATGGAACCACCGATGGCGAGGTAAGAATACAAAATATCATAAGCCGTCCACTGGCGGCGGAGGTTCCAAATATCGGGATTAACATTTGTCTTATTTGTCTTGTTTCAGGCTTCCCAAAGGAAGATGGCTATGTCAGCACTGTAGCCAGAAGTCTTCCAAAGGCAAAGGGAAAAACCGCAAGAGCAAGGACCCCAAAGACGTCCTTTCGGAAGTGGAGGACACGCCGCCAAAGAAGAGCGAGAAGTCGACAAAGTCCGAAAAGGCGAAGGACAGGACCAAGATGCCGGTCACCAAAGACCTGGAGCTGTGCAGGTACTTTTAAATCGACAGTTGTAAAGCGTGGACTTGTTAACTCCTCTTTAGCGAGGAGTCCAAAGACTTACGAGGGAAAAATTTCTGTAACGAGGAGTCTGAAAATTTCCACGGTAAAAAAACCTCTTAAGCGTGGAGTCCGACGACTTCTTTCGTGGAAATATTTCTGTAACAAGGAGTCAGAAGACTTCTTGCGGAGAAAGCTTCTTAAACGAGGAGTCCAATGACTTCTACGGTGGAAAAAACCTCTTAAGCGTGGAGTCCGAAGACTTCTTTCATGGAAACATTTCTGTAACAAGGAGTCAGAAGACTTCCATGGTGAAAAAGCCTCGTAAACGAGGAGTCCGATTACTTCTTACATGGAAATATTTCTGTAACGAGGCGTCCGAAGACGTCCACGGAAAAATCCTCTTAAGTGTGGAGGCCGAAGACTTCTTTCGTGGAAATATTTTTGTAACGAGAAGTCCGAAGACCTCTTGCGGAGAAAGCTTCTTAAACGAGGAGTCCGATGACTTCTTGCATGGGAATATTTCTGTAAGGAGGAGTCCGAAGAGTTCCACGGGGAAAAAACTATCTTAAGCGCGGAGTACGAAGACTCCTTGCGTGAGGACATTTCTGTAATGAGGAGTCCGAAGACTTCTTACGTGGGAATATTTCTTTAACGAGTAGTCCGAAGACTTCCTCGGGGAAAAAACCTCTTTAAGCGTGGAGTGCGAAGACTTCTTGCGGAGAAAGCTTAAGCACGGAGTCCGAAGACTTCTTACGTGGGAATATTTCTGTAACGAGGAGTCAGAAGACTTCTTGCGGAGAAATCTTCTTAAACGGGGAGTCCGATGACTTCGACGGGGAAAAACCTCTTAAGCACGGAGTCCAAAGACTTCTTGCGGAGAAAGATTCTTAAGCATGGAGTCCGAAGACTTCTTATGTGGGAACATTTCTGTAACGAAGAGTCCGAAGACTTCCACGGAGGAAAAACCTCTTGAAGTGTGGAGTCCAAAGACTTCTTGCGGAGAAAGCTTCTTAAACGGGAAGTCCGATGACTTCGACGGGGAAAAAAACCTCTTAAGCACGGAGTCCGAAGACTTCTTATGTGGGAATATTTCTGTAACGAGGAGTCCGAAGACTTCCACTTAGGAAAAACCTCTTGAAGTGTGGAGTCCAAAGACTTCTTGCGGAGAAAGCTTCTTAAACGGGAAGTCCGATGACTTCGACGGGGAAAAAACCTCTTAAGCACGGAGTCCGAAGACTTCTTACGTGGGAATATTTCTGTAACGAGGAGTCCGAAGACTTCCACTGAGGAAAAACCTCTTGAAGCGTGGAGTCCAAAGACTTCTTGCGGAGAAAGCTTCTTAAACGAGGAGTCCAAAGAATTTCACAGGGAGAAACCACTTGAGCATGGAGTCTGAAAACTTCTTTAGGGTGAAAAGTTTTAAGACACGAGTCCAAGGACTGCTTGTAGAGGACAACCTCTTAGGCGAATGATCCGAGGACTTCTTTTAGAGAAAACCTTGAGTAAGGAGTGTTGAAGAGTTCTTGCAGGAGAAAGCTCTTAGGGGAGAGTCCGAGGACATCTTACGGGGAGAAGCCTCTCTTGCGAGTAGTCCGAAAACTTGTTTCCGGATAAAACCTCTTCAGGGGGGAAAACTCTTGAGAGAGAGTCCAAAGACTCGTTACGTTGGAAAACTTCTGATGCGAGTACTTTTTTTCTGTCGTTTCAGGGTTGTTCTTGCGGAGCTTGAGACGCACGAGGACGCGTGGCCGTTCCTGCTGCCGGTGAACACGAAACAGTTCCCGTCGTACCGCAAGGTGATCAAGAAGCCCATGGACTTGAGCACGATCCGCTCCAGGCTCGAGAACGGCAGCTACAAGAGCAGAGCGGACTTCCTCACCAACGTCAGGCTCATGTTCGACAACTGCGAGACTTTCAACGAGGACGACTCGCCCGTCGGCAAGGCGGGACACAACCTTAGGGCCTACTTCGAGAACAGGTGGTTCGACGTGGCCGACAAGTGAGGCGAGGAGGATGGACACTCACTCTCGCCATCGGGAAGGTCCCAACCGAAAGGAGGAGGAAGAGGAAGATGTTAGCCTCTCTCTCCCGCAGAAAATGTGATACGGTTTTACGAAAAGAGGGTTTTGGAAGTTTGCCGTCTTCGAAACTTTGCCCGAGACGCTTCTGCGGCTCCTGGCGTGGGCGAGGAGATGGAGACGCCATCTTGGAGAACCTAACAAGCTGGTTTGTGAGTATTAAGATGTCCAAGGCGGCCGCTTCGAACGGTGATCGTGCGTGTCCGTATGGCTGTTTCCAATAGTTTGTGATATCCAATATGGCCGCATTCCAAAAAAATTGTACGATAATCCGATTTCCAATATGGCTGCGTTAAAGAAAGTTTGATAATCAGACATCCAATATGGCCGCATTCAAGAAATTTAGATTGTTGGACATCTAATATGGCCGCATACAACAAGTTTTGTTAATTTGACATCCAATATGGCCGCATTCCAAGAAATTGTACGATAATCGGACTTCCAATATGGCCGCATTCAAGAAAGTTTGATAATCAGACATCCAATATGGCCTCATTCAAGAAATTTAGATTGTTGGACATCTAATATGGCCGCATTTAAGAAATGTTACGATAATCCGATATCCAATATGGCCACCTTTAAGAAATTTTGATCATTAGACATCCAATATGGCGAGTTGCCTGAACTACTTGATGTAATTTGCCAGTAGCCGTTTGGTTCTCCAAGATGGCCGCCTCCTCAGCGACTAAAAAGGAAGTGACGTCACGCGAATACAACGATATCGTTAAGCAGCGCTTGAAAGGACTTTGCGCGTTCGCCACCATTTTGGAAATTACCCACGATGCACTTTAGAATCGTTCTCATCCACCTTTTCGTGAACTCTTGACCTTTGACCTTTCACCCCTGACCTTTGACCTCTCCCACACTTCCGGTTTACGATGAAGTTGTTCTGTTACCGTTTTTTCTGTGATCGGTTTCGGCATTCGGCCATAAGACCTAAATGACCCAAGATGGCCGCCGTGGGCTCATCTTCGAAGTTAACGATGGTTCGTACGAGAAGATTTAAGACCGGATGTTTTTTTTTGTGAAAAATAAGGACCTATTTCTGGAAACATGCAAACAAACGAGGTCTTTTCGGCCATTTTGGATCCATGGAATAAGCTAATCGGCCTTTAAAAGGACCTCGAACAAATCCCGGTGTGGTATAACTCGTTAAATATTTCTCCCCGCAATTTTTCAGTGTTTATTTATTTGTAATAATTTAAGTTTTTCAGAATGTCCACGGTTAACGGCTTGTTAAGTTTAATCGGCACTTAAAGTATCACTTAAGATGAGAAAAACATTAACACTGAAAAAATGCGGGGGAGGAAAAAGGTACCCATTGATCCGAAAACTTTTTTGTAAATTATAGGAGTCGCCATCTTGGATATCTTAAGAGGTTCTTTTTAATGTCCGATTAAGTCTTAACGAAGCTTATTTATTGTTCCGTTAGGGTTTTCATTTTTCTTCACATAGTACAAATCGCACATTTTTTATTTTTGTAAGGACCTTTTTGACGTCTCCCGCTCCTTCCTCCTTCTACCTACCCTCAGTCGCCATCTTGTAATTTTCGCCGATAATAGTGACGCCATAGAAATAGTTTTGTACGAAAGAAAAATTTACCCAAAACCCGAAAAATTTGTAACGAATTTGCCAAAAAAAAGTTCCAATTTTTGCTTTTTTTTGTTTATAGACAAGTGAACAAAAACTGGGTCGTATTTGGAACACGGTGGCAGCCATGTTGGAAATTTCCAACCTGCTATTTTCATGTGCACTTGTCGGGTGGGAAAATTATATATGGCGCATACTGTACAGTATATGGATACTTTAAAGTCATTTTCAGACATGTCTGGACCTGTTCAAGCATGACTGGACTGGTTCAAACATGTCGATTACTGTTCAAACCTGTCAGGACTTGTTCAAACATGTCTAATTCTGTTCAAACTTGTTTGTTTACCAAAATTTCTACACTTTAAAAACATGTTTACTTCCATATATGGCCCTTATATCAATTCTAAAAGTTATAAAGTGTCCAAATTCTGATATGTCCATATATGGACTTAGGACTCGGACATAGGGCCATATATGGATTTACGTGATCAAATTGGCGTAAAATTCTTGGTTCCAATTTCAGATATGTCCATATATGGCATTTCTCGCATACGTCCCATGTTGAATTTTCCCACCCGTGTTCCATTTTGAAACGTTTGTTTGTTTGTCATATAAATAGAGGTAAGAGTCCAACATTTTACTTAGACATGGTTTGAGCGCCACCTCGTGGCCAAACAACCAAACTATAGCACGATTTGTAATGCATTTCATTCGTTGCCGTATTTTCCCACCGGATGGCAGCACCGTAGGTCTCTTCTTAAGGCGAACAAGAGTATTAAGCCTTTTTCTCAGCTTTTGGGCAGCATAATTTAAAATCCTAATGTATTTTTTTGGTTTTTTGTTTGTGGAAACATCGAAACAGGGTCCTGTTCGCAAACTAGCACTATCGGAAAACAAGTTTGCTCGAGAAAACCGCTCGCAAACAAGTTATCGTAAATACGGACTCGGATATTGTGTATTCGTCGGCAATAAGAAAAATAAGCAACGGGTTGCTTACGCCGCAGGACCAACTCGAGCAATTTTCTACTTTTGTTTCATCTTCTTATCGTTCGACAACTTAACGAGACGTTAAACAGTTGACGCGCGACGGCGCAATCGAAACTTCGGATGTGCGCGTGGATGTTTCAGTGACATTTTCATCGGAAATGGTAGCCGTTAAGTTACGTTTTGGCCCAAAATGGCGTCTGTTTTACGTAACTTTGGGTCCGAAATGGTTGCCGTTTTTCGTTGTTCTCGTTCACATTTTTTTGTCATTCCATTTGGTGGTGCTAGTTCTTAAATCTGTTACTTAATTGGTCGATTAAGGGGCAATTTAAGCAGGGATTATATTTTTATTTGCGCAAAGACATTTTTTTTTGTCTTTAATATTCTTATTTAAAAAAAATTTGAATGAATGTTTAGTTTCATTTTTTTTTTCACGAGTCAAAGCGTTTGTTTGTTTATTTGTTTGTACGTTGCATGAATACGAAAGAATACAATAAATTATTAAGTATTTCGAGCCCCGATTATTATCGTACGGATCGCGTTTTTTAATATTGCGGGAATATATTCGCAATATTGCAACAAAAAAATTTGGAGAAAATAAGACTAATTTTGCCAAACTTGTACGGAGATGTTTCCGTTTGCACACGAGAAACATCTGGTTTTAACAAGATGTTTTTTTAGTTGGATTTTATTTGTTAATGTAATGTTTTATTATTTTTAACGATTTTATAGAATTTTTGCTCAGTTTTTCTAATGGATTTCCAGAAAAAATTTCTAAAAATGTTTTATGACTAATTTTTAGCACAACATTTCTGTATTTTTTAAGAATATTTCAGAAAACTTTAAAAAAATGATATATTTTTGAAAATTCGTTTAAAAACTTACCAATTTTCAGCAAACCCTCTTCAATTTGTGTAGCAAGTTTGTGAAAACTTTTTGATAAACGACGAATTTTTTTCAAAGTATCTGAAAATGATGTAAAAGGGAAACGTTTTTGAAAACATTTTAAAACTTTTTGATAAATAACAAATTTGCAGCAAAGCGTAGAGAAAGTGATACAATTTTAATAAGTTTTTGAAATTTTTAATAAAAATACATATTTTTAGAAAAACTCGTGCAATTTGTTTTAGAGAGTTTCTGAAAACTTTTTGATAAACGATAAAGTTGTAGCAAAGTTTTTAAAAATTCATTAAAAAAACGACAAATTTTGTGAAAAACAATAAATTTGTATCAAAATTCCTGCAATTTTTGTAGAATCTTTGTGAAAACTTTTTAATAAACGATAAATTTGTAAAAACTCATTAAAACACGACAAATTGTGGGAAAAAACGATAACTTTTTATCAAAATTCCTACAATTTTTGTAGAATGTTTGTGAAAACTTTTTAATAAACGATAAATTTGTGAAAACTCATTAAAACACGACAAATTGTGGGGGAAAACGATAACTTTTTATCAAAATTCCTGCAAATTTGTAGAATGTTTGTGAAAACTTTTTGATAAACGATTAATTTGTGAAAACTCATTAAAAAACGACTAATTGTGTGAAAACTTTTTGATAAATGTCAAATTTGTAGCAAATTTCAAAAAACGCAGAAAAAAATCATGAATTTATATCGAAATTCCTGCAATTTTTTAGAATGTTTGTGAAAACATTTTGATTTGCATCAAAATTGTAGAAAAATTTGTGAAAACTTAAGATTTGACTTTATATTTTTTTCTCTAAGTATTCACAAATTTTGCTACAATTTTGACTCAAATCATTTACAAAATTGCAGGAATTTAGATAAAAAGGTATCATTTATTCTGCGTTTTTTAAAATCTGCTTCCTTTCATGGTAAATTCATTTCTAAATTCTCATTTAGAGAAAAACAAACTTAATGTTTTACATTAGTTATTCTCACCAAAAATCTTTAATGTTAGTTTAATATTAAAACAAGGGGTTAAAAGCCAAAGGTTCAAAGGCCACTTAATTGACACTTTTAGTAACCCTAGTGACGAATTATTTTAAGGGGGATTTCCCTTTCACCGAATGCTTCTTAAAGTGATGAAAATGTAACATTGAATGAAGTGAGTTTTTCAACCTTAGTTTGAACTTTTTCCCCCCCACTAATTGTAAATTGAATGCTTTCTTCTTAAACGTCCTTCGCCTACATTTTTCTACTTTGGAATTATAATGAAATGGAACATCGGCGGCCATCTTGGAAGTGACAAGGTGAGAAAATCACAAACACGAGTGCCATTTTGCATTAATAAGAACAACGACCTTCTTCTAGTGAAAAAGGGAAAAACCCTAATTGGGATGAACGATTTCAAACATCATCTACTAATTTACTCGATTAGGATAACAAATTTTTGACAAAAACTTGTTTGTCCATTTCTACAAAGACAGAAATCAAGAGTTTTTAACTAAATTTTGCTGCAAAGTTTACACAAAACACAATTCATATTTTACAACAAAATTCTTAGAAATCATAGATTTTAGAAATTTCTACAAATGCTTTTAGAAATAGATCAACTAAATTTATTTCCACAAACTTGTTTTCAGAAAAAAGTGAATTTTTTTTTATAAGCGAATTACATTTTTATAAAAGTTACGAGAAAACATTTTAGCTAAATTTATGTAATTATTTAAAGAAAATGATGAGTTTTTGACTAAATTCATGCAAATATCCAACTCGATTTGTGACAAGTTTTTCAGAATAAAAAAGATGGCACCGTGAGACCGTTGGCGTGGCATATCCGGTAAAGTTAGGTTGCGATATCCAAATTGTCCGATAATTTATTTTTTGGTTTGAATTCCAAAATGGACCGGTGGTGGAAATGGTGTGGGGTAGGGAGTCTAGCCTTTTGTAGGGGCCTGGAGATGCATTGGTAATGGCGTATCTCATTGTCTGCACAT
>JAQGAE010003500.1:0-14602 GCA_034696685.1 Julus scandinavius | reverse complement strand
ATATTGCAAAGGTGCCCAGGAAGGGAGGTCATAGTTATAGTTGTACCACTGTATATTGTTAATACCAGAATAATTTGGGATGTGCTAATACTGTATATGAATCAGGACAGTTCTGTGTAAGAAGCCCTCGTAAGTTTTCCACAATTATTGACATAGTTTGCTTTGCGCGTCTGTTATAATGAGATATTTTGTTATTAGTCCTCCATTGTACTCGACTATGCTTTTCCCGAAAGAACCCTTTCTATTTTTGATGAAAAGGTGCTTTCAAAGTTTATCTGACTTAGAAAGATTGAAAATTGGCAGTCTTTTTATTAGGTTATTCCTCCCCCGTTTATTAGCCTATTTGTTATAGCCAGTCAATTTTAGAAATGTTACGATGGTAATTTTCGAAGCATTTATGGAATTTGTTGAAGTTGTTCAATGTAGGAAGCAATTTCTTCAACATAGAATGAAAAAAAAAACCTAATCTGCCAAAGATATCGCTAAGAATTTGCAATGCCATTCTTTAGTCCCAACGGTGACTTTCATAGTTTTATTACAATGTCTTTCTTCACCTGATATTGTAGAAGCTTAAACGTACATCGGCCATGAAACCCCTTTTGTTAAGGCTATTTAATCTCTTTTTTATAAATTTCTCTATCTTACAAAGGAAGACAATGTAGTTTCCATAACAAAGAAATGCAAGAACTGACTTTTTGTGGCATCATAAATAACCTTTATTTCCGTGCATTAATTTTGGTTTCAGTGATGCATTTTGGTTAATATTTAATTCAGAATTTCTTCTTCCGGTTTTGGAAATCATGTTCTTCATGGCTCCATTTTTCATAGCAGCAACTAAAAATTTCCACTAATTTTCAAACTAAAACTGCAAATCATAAAGTCAAACTTGGGCCAAAATTTCATGAATTTTTTTTTACGCTTTTTAAAATTTCTAGTACAACTAGCCCCATAAACAATGATTTTTGTATGTTTTTGTTAGATAATCTTAGATGATATTATGCAAGAATGTCATGCTATAAGTTAATTTAAAAAAAAATTGTTCAATAACAGATGAATTGAGATTTCTATCAATATTATCGATGGACTTTGGTCAGTGACCAAATCCAATAAAGCATGGTTTTTAACAATCAATAAGCAGATTTTGAGAAATGCTAATCTGTTTAAACATCTTTCTGAAAAAAATGTTCTAGCACATAATCTATGATATTTATTAGATTTTAAAAAACATGTAATCTAAAAGTGATAACTTAAATACATTTTGTCCATTTTTCATGGTCAAGTAATTTATTACTTTATTTTGGGGCGTTATCAAGAAAAGAAAAAAATACAAAGAACCCTAAATCCAAATAGGAAATATAAAAAAGTGTTCATATTTTCAGTTCAAGATCACAGCTGCTCTTTGAAACCAGCATTAAGGGTGACATGTATACAAATTGTGAAATATATGCTATAATACTACATGTATAGGTAAAAAAGTTCTTAGAAGTTTGGCCCTTATAGTATACGAGCACGTAATAATGTCCAAACATTTTCTCATACAAACTTGTCCCTGAAATGTTCCCTCATGAGTAATTATGTGCGCATGCCATTTTGACATCTCCACTCTGTATACATTTTATCTGAAAATTTGGACGAATAAATGTCAAAGATAGGAAATAGTGATGGGTGCAATGCCCTGCAGAATGTCACTTCGGCATTTTTACAGCCAGAAACTCCCCCCCCCTTCATTATTGGCAGTATGGGCAATGGGCAGGCAGTAGTTGGTACTGTCATGTTCCAATACCGAGGCCTGCAAAGCTTCGATTTGGGTTTAACGGTTGGTCCCGATTTTGATACGGATAATTTGATCACACTGTGATGGACGTGTGTCCACTCTTCGCAGTATGTGCGGTTGTAAAAAGAGGAGAAACCTCTATTTCAATTCGATTTCCTGGTCTATTAAAGATAGCCAACATAATTGGCGTTTTATTTGCGAGAACACCCGAGTGGCGACAGATTTCTGCGGCGTACTAATATTTCGAACAAAAAGGTTATCGAACCTGGAATTTGTGGAGTCCATGCACTGTCACACTGTTTTGGATGATGGGGGGGAAGTGTGACAGGAGACGCATTTTTACCGCCACTTCATACCATTCATAAAAGCTGAGAAATTTCAGTTATTTACGATGATGACTCCATTCTTTCGACTAACTTAAGGATGCCATTGCCACTTCTAACTCGATTACTTCCATTCTGCACGATTCTTGGCTATAAAAAAAGCGGTTTATAGATAATGATGAGCTATATTTGGAAAATTAAAGGCGAGTCGTGGGGCTTGATTGTTGCCAAAAATAACAGACGAGACTTTTCTGAACTTGTCATCATTTGTTGGATGTGTTCATGGAAATAGTCGTCTATCATTATTTCAAAACTGTCATAGATTTTGCCTAGAATTTCCACAAAAAGGAACAAAGTGTTGGCCATTAGAACTGCATAAATGCATAATGATATTACTGTAAATTCATGGAAATTTTTTTCAATAGCCTTAACTGTTTTGATTTATATATCCAAGCTGATTTATAAACCATTCAAATTCAAGATTCATCAATTTGTTTAAAAAGTGACTGTTTTATGTTAGATGATATTATAAATTAAAGAGATATGCCATGCTATAAGTTACTTTTTGTGTGAAATGTTTGGAATAATAATAAGTTGAGATTACAATTTATTATCAATAGATTTTAGTCAGTGATCAAAGTCAATATTGTGCATATCAAGATAATTTATAAGATCATGATCACAATGGTTTGGTAGCAAATAACGTCTGGTTAATTTTACATCAACCCTGAAGCGGCTATGTGGAATTAATTTCTTGACTGCAACAGCATGTTATGATTGATTATCGAATATTGGGACACTGACTTTATTGAGAATGGAAATGTGTTGTTTTGGGAAAAAATAACTCAATAGTTTTGCTACATTTGCAGATTAATTCCCACACTTGCTGTATATATATATATTCAATGTCTGGAAGCATAGAAAAAAATCTGCAGTAATGACCTTAGCAAATTTAGTTAACGTACTTGAGGTACCATCCTCTTGCGTGAAGGTATCTAATGTATATAATATGTAATTAAGCTTACATTGAACTAATTGCAGTGTAATATGGATGTATTTGCAGGACTTTTTAAATTAACATTTATGAGTACGGTTATTTCTTAATGCACGAACATGCGCTACAAATATAAATTTGGGTATTTACTACATCTGTAACTTCCCTTGCATATTGTGATTTAGTTTTTCAGTGCATAGCGCATAATTTCTGTTCTTTAGCCATTAAACTTTTATGAAAACCGATAATTAGCTAGTAGATATTTAATACACAATAACGTGGATGAATTATTAATGCAGGAATATTGCGTTTGCATAAAAAGTCTCATCATGATATTTAAAGCGCTATAGCTTGTAAATTTTAACTGCCATCATGAATTTATTTTTATACTGTATAATTACTTTTTAAATTTTCTACGAGGTCTTTAATCAAATTTCTTTTTTCTTTCTGCCTTTTTCAAAAATATGAGTTCATTGCCCGGCGTTTTTCCTTATTCGCTCCTTTATTTCGGTTTTGAATGGCAATTTTTTGTATAAGAAGTTCTGTTAACGCTGATATTTACTGCCGTGCGTCTATTACCATCTTAGCTCATTCTTTCGAGATTTAGTTCATAGACCCCATATTCGAGCACCCATCTTCTGCTAAATTCTTGCATTTATGGTAATGCAATGCAATTTGTATTATCCTGCAAATAGAATCTGAGCTATTATACTTTAGATGACTGCTTTGGCAAAGGAAAGTTAATGCAGAAACTGGTGTTTTTCTACCTGACATCTTTCATGATTGTTTTGTTGTTATTCCATGGGATTTAGTGGCATTTACGAACTTGATACAAGTAGGCACATTTTCAATTTAAATCGCAAGCAAATTTATACAAAACTGATGCTTAAACTATTGCGTATAACTTCTTACATGTACATATTCACTATACAGATACTGTATATTGTGTATATCTAAATACATTTTTTAAAAATATTAATAACTTGTACTTGCAAGTTTTGAAAAGTTTCAGCAAGATTTTATTTCTAAAATTTCTATTTAAAATATAAATTGCATTATACATGCACGGTCCTTTATCTAAATTCCCTTGAGGCACAATGCTACGTGACTTAGTGTTTGCTATCAGACTAGACAAGTATAAATGCACCTTAACAAATTTATGACAATGTGTTACAATTGCAGCCTGTGTTATTATCACAGACGCATTTTAAGCGACAAAATGCTCTATAAATTTTACTTTTTGCAAATTGTCTGGCTTTGCTGTCTCTTTGAGCTTTCTCCAGATCAACAAATGAGAATTTGCATTTTGAACAATTTTAAGCACATAAGATAGCACGAAAACAAGATTTCACACAAAAAGAAAAGTTTCATGAATTTATTAGGATAAATGTTCAACCAATTACATTCACTCAATAAGAATTTTCTGTAAATTAAACATTCTAACAAATGTGGACTTTCTACACAATGCATTTCTCCATGTGAAGTTTTTGCAGTAGTTTCTTATCTTTACATTTGCGTGGATATCACCAGAGGAAACATCTGGAAACATCAAACAGAAACACGCAACACTGAACACAAACTTCCAGCATGTTTATCTCAATATTTTTTACCCAAATTTCCGAAAAAAAATTGCAAAAATATAAGTGTACGCACCAAAAAAAACATTTCGTGAAACAAGGCGGAGCCTCATATTGGCTGGTCATGGCGCTTTTGTCAAACGACTGTATTTCATGACGTAGACCACGTGCTTTCTATTTAAAAACCACATGGTTAAACGGTGCTACGTCATCCTGTACAGTCCTTGGTAAAAGCGCCTTAACTAGGAAACATCATGAAACATTTTTCCTTTGATCCAGACCGCCTGTTGAGCGATGGCAGTTTTTCAACAAACGTTTCACCAAACTTCGGGATGCATATCCACCTTATGGGCAGTTAATTTCAGTTTCATTGGACAGTCATCGAAGGTCTTTATCGCAATAAATCATGCTTTATATACAGTATTTCACAAATGTCAGTTCAATTTATCTTCTCGTAATCCGAAGCAGACAAAGATTTGTCGTTTCAGAAGAATTTTCACAAATGATTCACTTATAAAGTGATGCAAATATATTTTCTACAAAAATACTGAACGAATTTTGACAAGTAAGTTATGTTTGCACCAGATCAACTTCAATGCCCAATGCTTCAAGGGCTTTCAATGTTGAATGACAGTGCAAGTTCAGTGAGTCTCTTTATCAAAGTTTTGAAACTATTCAATGCTGACAGAAAATAGAAAAAAATCTGAATGAAATAGTGGAAGAACACAGATTAACTTAAGAACAAGATTTCCACTCGTAGTCTAGGGCGTAATTCTACGTTGTGACCTTGTTTTATTATTCTGCAGGCATCTTGTTGGAAACTAACTCTGCTATCTTTATCAAATTTATCCACGTATGAAATTAGTTTGGCTTCTCATAAACGTTCGCATGTTTTCATTTGATATTGTTGCTTAATTTGCAAAGTATGTTTATTTGAAAAGATGGATTCACCAGCATGGAATTGAGATAAGATTCCATTGCATGGCACCTACTAGTCTCCTTGGAGGGTTCAAATTAATTGGATTTTAAGATGAATGTTATCAGTCGTACTTTCACCGGAATTTAAAGTTTAGCTGTTTGATTCACTGCTTTTCCTGCTCTGTTCGATAGATGAAAGTAAATTTTCTAAGTTTACAAACACTGGTGTTTCTGATATAAAATTTCAGTTAATCAGTTAAAACCTTTATTATAAGAAAACAAAAACGTTTATTTTTTATATTTTATTTTTCAAATTCTCTAGAAATTTGTTCAGGCTTATTGGTAAAATATTGTGGCAATTGGTCGCGGGAGAATTACTAGAAGATTCTTGAAATATGCCTGAAAAATTTACTGGACACCATATTAGGTAAAATTCTTTTAAAAACTTGTCCGGAAAATTGTACAAGCTTTTTTTTTGTAAAAATGTTGTGATAGTTGACCGTGGGAGAATTACTTTAAAATTCTTCAATTCTTGAATTCTTGATATTTTTCAATAAAATTTACTGGACATAACTTTCTTTTTGAAAGCTTGCCCAGGCTTTTTGGTAAAAATAGTGTGGTAATTGGCCATGGGAGGAGTATTTGAAAATTCTTGAAATATGTTAGAATTATTTCCATAAAATTTCCTGCACATAAATTCTTTTAAAAGGCAGAATTATATTAAAAGCTTCCTCAGGCGTTTTGGTAAAATTTTTGTGGTAATTGGCCATGAGAAGAGTACTTAAAAATTCTTGAAATATGCTCGAATTATTTCCATAAAATTTACTGGTCATAACTTCTTTTAAAAGGCAGAATTATATTAAAAGCTTGCCCAGGCTTTTTGGTAAAATATTGGGGTAACTTGGCCATGGGAAGAGTACTTGAAAGTTCTTTAAATATGCTCGAATTATTTCCATAAAATTTACTGGACATAACATCTTTTAAAAGGTAAAATTCTATCAAAAGCTTGCCCAGACTTTTTGGTAAAATACTGTGGTTCTTAAATAGCCATGGGAGGAGTATACTTTAAAATTCTTGAAATATTCTCGAATTATTTCCATAAAATTTACTGGATATGAAATTCTTTTAAAAGGTAAATTCTTTTAAAAGCCTGCCCAGGCTTTTTGGTAAAATACTGTGGTAACTGGCCATGGGAGGAATACTTAAAATTCTTGAAATATATGCTCGAAATATTTCCATAAAATTTACTGGACATAAATTCTTTTAAAAGCTAGCCTAGGTGTTTTGGTAAAATATTGTGGTAATTGGCCATGTGAGGGGTACTTGAAAATTCTTGAAATATGCTCGAATTATTTCCATAAAATTTACTGAACACACTTATATGGAAAAAATGTTTAAAAAAACTGGAATACAGTGTAGTTAAGAAAGTTTTGTTTAGATGAACATTGCTAGGGACTAAACATCATCCATCCAACCTAGGTTAGGTACCCTAACTGATATGAAACAAACCAGTAATAACATCACGTTGGAAAACTGTCGTTCCAGAAAAGTTTTCCGGTCAACTTTATGATAACCTCAGGATTGATTTTAAGGTAATCCATAGAGCTTTGGATTGAATCATCCAGTTGAAGTGTGGGTTAAGCTATTTTCTTTGACCTCTTAACGTGCGATACGCCCCATGCAATAACAACCAAGAGTGCCTCCTTATCTCCACACTCTGTTTTCACATCGGTTGAACACGTGTAAATCCACTCGTATTTTCTCATGGACTTGTATAGATGTTTACTATGGAAACATAACGTTTTTCGATTTTTTTTTCCGGGCAACGGATTAATGCCACTTTATTTCCGTCAACAAGAGCGATGCAAGGGAAAGCCATGTAAGGCTAACATTTTTTGGGAAATCGATTCTAACTTTTGACGTCATCCAAGAAGGAGATTAAAGTTTATCGGCAATTGTACGAAACCATGCAGGAAATTACTCTACCATGGGTTTTGTTCCCTAAAGCGCATGCTATAGTGGAACCGTAACCCGCCTGTATTCTGATTTTCATAACCTCTTCCATCCAAACAAATAGCTAAAAAACCATTTCTTTTCACCACATATAATGCGATGCTACACTTTCCCTAACTTGATAATAAGACCTAATCAAAATTATTCTCAAAGAAATGAAAGGTTGTTGAGAATTGGAATACCGAACCGTGTTTGTTTTGCTAGTATTATTCTGAACTCAGTTTCCATAAATTTCCTTGAATATATTGTACATTTTAAGGACTATAACAATGGAATGATGTTACATATACACTGTGTTGGGGCTCATTTAAAAATGCATGTAAGGCTATTTTGACTAGTAAGCAAGATTTTTATTTGTAATTAGAAATGTTATTAGATGATGACACATAAGTAATTGTTCCAATATGGCGGCATACAAACTCCTCGAAATATAGCCCAGTATGATCAATGCTATTATCAGTGACATTAGTAACAAATGTTGAGAGAACTGGGAATTAGTTGGGACGAGACAAGCTTGGGCAAACTTGATCAAACAGTAATCGACTCGTCAATTGTCCAATGGCACAAGCGCTTCCGGGCATGTGTTGCAGCGAATGGAGGACACTTTGAGCACAAATTGAAATATTTGTTTTGTTCGTACGTTTGTTGCCTATATTTGTGCAAAATTGGAGTTACTTACGAATTTATGAAAAAGGTTCCACTTTTTTTGTGACCACACTGTAGATAAAAGTATAATAGTCCATTAAAAGTACCCTTCGGCTGAAAATTTGTAATGCAGAATTTAGCACCAAGACATGTATTTTTCCCGCCATCATTTAAGGCGTGGGCGTATTTGAACAGATCTGGTTCATGATCAATCGCTATCTCTGTAATGTCTGAATCCAAACTGACATGAAGTTGAATTTTTCAATACTTGATTGAATCGTCTCGAAGCTGTTCAATCATATACTTCATTTTCTAATATCCTTGTCTAATGAGGCCTTCATCGATCTTAGAAAAAGTTGGCATCTGAATTGGAAGTTCACTGACATTTCTAAAAAAAAAAAGAAAAAAAAATCGAGTTGGGCATGTCAACGAAATGTGATGTTTTAAAATTTGTTCCTACTCCCATCTGATACGATTATCCATCAAAACTTGAAATTGTATAATATTTTTTATTTTTTCATTTTTTTAATTTTTGGTAGAAATTGAGTTGTGACCACCAATTTTTTGTGAATTTATCATAACTTTATTTTTATATACATATACATTTTGGATGTCTTAGTATAACATTTGCAAATTGTATATCTAGTTGAATTTGATCTATAAACTATATTTATTTATTCCAACATTTTTCCATTCAATACGAAGATTATGGAATTTGTTAATTATGTCTTCCAACACATTTATTTTCACTATATTTTTTTTGTTCTAAATGAAATGTCGAGATGAAATATTGGAAAGATGAGTGTTGTGACAGTTTGATATGAATTTACAAATCCCTGGTGAACAAATTATATACAGGGCCATATATTCGATATTATGCCCCATCTATTGTATGGCAAGATATGATATTCTCCATATTTGTCTAACACAATTGTGCAACTATAAAAATAACAGAAATGGCATGAAATTAGACGATGGAATAGCCTTCCTGGCGAAAGTCCAGATTTAGTAAAAAATTCAATTTTACAATGATGTCTAAGTCGCTACTGACTTAGGAGCATTCTCCTGAAATCATTGGGTAAGACCCTCTCCCTACCATATGGCATGTAATTGCTGACTGTAGGGTATTGAGTTGAATTGAATTATGAAAAAATCATGACGCCATGAAGGTATTGACACAATATTTTGCAAACTGTTATTCGAATTTGCCAGTGGCAATTTATGCTCGATTGCATGGAATATGAACATCTGTTTATCATCATGTTTATGTTTACAAAAGCGAATTTTACCATATTAAAGCGACAGCTGCCAAGTCCCATCGTTTTTATAAATAATTAACATTTCTTTGATTTAATCAGTAAGCTTGGCTGCATCAGTTACTTGCAATTAAACTATTGAAAAGAAAATTTCGACTTGATGACAATGTGTGACTATTTACTAGGCCATATCAAAATTCGTCTGTTATCATTTTGCTTCTGGTATGAAATTTTTATTCTAAAATAAATAATTGTTTCAACATATTTTTACACAAAATAAAAATAATGAATGTATACTATGAATAATAATAGTATCCTAGGACCTAGAACTCGTGCAATAGGTGTAAAGTTTAGCTACTAAAACCAGTTGACATTCCGAAAATCAGATGGCTATATCAGGGTTCCCACAATCTGGAAATACCGGAATTTGAGAAAATCATGGAAGAGACCTGAAAAGTCAGGGAGCTTTTCAAATTGGTTCTGGAATATTTCTGACCAAAACTATGTTGACAAAAATTTGCCATAACCTTGTTAAGCCATGATGGAAAAACATTAAAAAATAATTAGTTTAAAGTATTTTAACTTACAATGTGATGTTTCAATTTCTTTTATCATTTTACTACAAATAAATATCTTTGGTAACTAAAAACAAAGTTAAAAAAATAAGTCTTAATTTTTCATAGTCATGGAGTAATTCAAAAACTTCCTAGAAAAACCTGGAAAGTCAGGGAATTTGATTCTAAAAAAGATGTGGGTACCCTGTATATCATGCTAATGAAATTCATAATTAATACAAGAACATATACAACTATTTCTGGATAATAAAGGCCATGATTACAAAACTAATTTTTATTTCATTAGCTTTGTTGAGAATCTTTTTTTTAACTGCTCAACTGAAACTCAACTGTTCGGTTGTGTAGAATAAAAATCAGAAAACGACGTAAAAAGTGGATGAAGTCGTATTGTGCCACTATTTTCGTTTAGTATTACTATACTAATAAGCGAAAATAAGAGCCTTAAACCGGAATTTAAATTGCTTCTTAAACACTTGGATTTGAAATAAAAATATATTAATGTAGCATGGAATGAAAAGTATAGGTCGACAGCCATTTTATTATCCTAATTTGTATTCAGATAGATGTATTATAGATGTTCTAAAGAATAACTACTGGATACATTTCATTACCTGAGCAATTCGTGTGCAATGATTGTCAACAGGCATGAAAGGATTTGATTGGATTTGAAATCTGGCCAGACTTTGAGTCGCTTCGAAGCTTAACATACATTTTATACTCTAATCTCTACAAGCCATTGTCAGTTTGTCATCTATCCAATGTTCAAACAAATCCATTATTTGAAAAATGGGTTTGCTTGCAAGTGTTGCATAATAATGCAGAAATAATGGCAAAAAATGTTAATTATTCTAATACTAGTTGTACAGTAAATTTCATTGAACATACACCGGGTTTAGGAAAATGTACATTGAGCATATATAGCGGGGTATTTCTTTACAGACTGTATCTTTAATATGGCAACTGTTAGGAAAACTATGATTACACAATTGAATAAGAAGTGCTTAGTATTGCACGTCACGTTCTTGGTTTATCTGTTATTAAAACTAACCGTTAAAGATAAGGCAAAAAGTCCAATTACAACGCAGTAGGGTATCGTAAAATTAGTGTAATACGTGCATTTACAAAATTAAATTATCGATCGTTAAATTACAAATGACATTTTGGTGTATTTATGTAGGCAAGCTTGCATTTCACGTTTTCATGACAGGAAAGTCCGCTTATTGTGATTATGCAATCCATGGTACTGTATGTTTAAAGCGGTGAGCTTTCCTACACTCTCTACACTATTCTAATAACTATGGTCCATGCAGTCAGAAAATAAAGGCCACATGGTAAGGGAGTCCTTCCCCATTTCAGAAGAATGCTCCTACGTTAGTAGCGACGTAGACATCATTGTTAGATTGCATTTTTACTAAATCTGGACATTCGCCAGGAAGGCTATTGGCATGCAAAAAGAACCAATAGGAAGCATCCATCGTGGCACGAAGCTCTGTCAAAGGATTTGAGTGATTATGTCTACTCCTATAGTGGTCGTTAGGCCTTAAAATATGGGAAACAAGATTTGAATTACAAAAGAGATTAAAACGTTTGAATAACCTCATAGATAACTTCACGTCTGGACGTGTCTCAATTTAGAGAGTGGAGCCTTTCTGACACACTCGCGGAATGCTGGTAACTGCTCTTAACAAATCTGGCTGCCATGTCTATATCCTGAAAATGAACCATCCTGTAAGGGTTCCAAATAGGAGTGCAATATTCCAACATAAGTCGAACCAGAGTTGCAAAGCCAGTTTCTTTTACATTTTCCGCATATTCTCAAAATATGCGTTGAAGGAATCTAAGGCGTTGGTTTGCTGCACCAACAAGTTTTGTGAAATGGTGATTCCAAGAGAGAGTTTTGGTAATATAAACCCCAAGATTTAACTTATAGTATTTTACTCTAAATATTCATCAATTACATTTAAATAAGATTCATGATTTCAAATCTACAATGGCTTTGGAATTGCTTCAAAGTTATTCTGATAATACCAGCTGCATTGATTTGCACAATTTCTGCTGTTCCAGTGGGAAATAAACAGATTTATATGCTTTGCCCTGCTCAATAAATTTATTTTCTCTGCAAAGTTTATTCGCTACATGCATACGTTATAACTTAATATGTGAAATGAATATTTTACAAATACTGCAGTTCCACTGGAGATAGGGAGGATATTTTAGAATATTTAATTTCATGTCTTGACTCGTATATAGCAAGCACAACAGGAAGTAGTAAAGTATACATACACTCGGTATACAGCAATAATAAAAAAGGTATTTAATTGTGTATTCATCATCTTTATTAAATTCATTGGTATCCACATTAAAGCCAAGCCTTGGTAACAATACCGGCACAATATGATTTCACAAAAAATAAATATCTATATATTGGAAATCTGGTAGGATAATTAAATGTTCTTGTCAAGTTGTTGTTCAGTGTGGGTAGAATGAATTTTTTTTATGAAATTAATTAGCTTTATTCTAAAGTCGTATACAAGCAAAAGCAGCAATTCATTCTTCACATGCGGCTATAATGCTTAATTATTTTTTTGTGCTAAAACTAATCCGATTTTTATGACGCATTTCTTTTCCTATATTTGGAAAATTAATTAGGATGTTTTTTTGGTATTAAGCTTTTTTTTTACTTAGCGCCTATGATTTTCATGTTTTAATTTCCTTTCATGAACATACCTTTGTTTTGGCTTATTATTGTGCAATTTTGCTTGCATGAATATCTATCATGTTTTGCTAAGAACCCTGTTGTTTTCCTGTTATGCATTCTCTTTTATCAAAGATAATTAACTAAAAATGCTTAAAAATCAAATGATATTAAAAAAAACACAATCCTTCCCCACCCCTCCCCCCAAAAAAAAAAAAACAAGAAAAAAAAACAAAACAGGGCTGTGTCAGAGACACAACCACAAATCCTTTTAATGTAGGATTTAACAGTTTTACATAAACTTGCAAAAATAGCTGGAAACATTAAGTAATTTATGAAAAAATCTAGTTCATCCTGATTATCAAGTGACATTGCACGTGGAGCTCACTTCAGTTGCAAGGCGCTCACTTCCGTTGCATGACGCTCACTTCCGTTGCATGGCGCTCCCTTCCGTTGCATGGCGCTCCCTTCCGTTGCATGGCGCTCCCTTCCGTTGCATGGCGCTCCCTTCCGTTGCATGACGCTCCCTTCCGTTGCATGACGTTCCCTTCCGTTGCATGGCCCTCATACAAATTGACAACCTTGTACTGAAAACAAAGACGTAGTACTACGTCAAAAAGGAGGTTGTTTATAGCCATTTCAGACAGGCATAACGATTCCTGAACTCAATTTTGTTGAAAGCAGTTGTGTGTTTTGGTCATGTAAAACTTGAATAAGTTCAAGAAACCAAAATATTGACACAAAGTTTCTTCAGTACCCGAGTCGTGCAAATATCTATTCTCAAAATAACCAAAACAAGGCCTGAGAATGAGAGCAAAATTGCTATCAACGAGTCTAAATGTATAGAAGGTTATGAGCAGTAAATCGTATTCCCCTCGGGAGTCGTAAACCAGTTGCTTGTAGAAACCACTTGTAAACGAGTTAATAAAACGGTTTTCCCCATGTAATAAAACGTTAAAAGTTGTGAAGAGTCCTGGAGTGGCATCCCTTAATGCTGTATAAGAGTAAAGAGTATTATTATTAGGACGATTCCAATTAAGAGGATGTTTAAATACAAGTCGTTATTTAGTACATAAATGGTGTAAGGAAATATGTTGCAATTAACCTACAATTCACGCTATGGTATTCTTACATGAGTTAATGACAAAGACATGGTTGGTGTCTTATTTACTATTTCCGGTAACAGATGGCGTATTGTATGTAATGGGTTTAGCAGCTGCTAAGTACTGGATTAATTGTTCTTTGAATTATTTCCTTAATTCTTGGTTCATAATTTAAAACTACCGTTTTGAAAAAAATGACATATGGCCATATATGCCATATTGAGTTCCATATGTTGTATGTCTAGATAAAGTATGATATTTGAATATGTCGTAAATCATACATAGAAATAAGACATTTGACTTTGGTTATTCATAAGTGTTCATATAGGATATAACAAAAAAGAGATAAGAATGAAGTTATATGGACTTTTACTCGGATATATGGCCATATATGGACTTGTAATCGGATATGTGGTCATATTTGGACTCGTATTCGGATATATGGTCATATATGGACTCGTACTCGGATATATGGTCATATATGGAATCGTACTCGGATATAAGGTCAACTATAGACTCGTACTCCGATATATGGTCATATATAGACTAGCTTGCACTCGCATATATGGATTTGTACTCGAATATACATATGGTCATATTTGGACATGTACTCGGATATATAGTCATATATGGACATGTACTCGGATATATGGTCATATATGGACATGTACTCGGATATATGGTCATATATGGACATGTACTCGGATATATGGTCATATATGGACATGT
>JAQGAE010003499.1:0-14609 GCA_034696685.1 Julus scandinavius | reverse complement strand
TAAAACTAAGTTTCTTTTTTATAGATTCAATATTGCGTAAAGGGTTTAAGTCGATTTAACAGATGATTAAATATTAGTGATTATCATAAATGCTTTTCTAGATTACAGTTTTAGTACAAATTATTTTAACAATTAGCATAATTTCTTACCTAAATGAATCCCCTTATATATGGTTGTTGGTGCAAATTCCGTGGTACGATTTATCAAATCAGGCAAAGCAAACAGGTAAACATTTTCCAAAATAACAGTTACTGAAGCATGGTTAACGGCGTATGGAGACTTAACCCGTGTTACCAAAGTGAACTTAAAAAGGTCGGTCCACTTATAAAGATTTAGTTCATCATTTTCCGTCAATGCCATTAGATAAACTTTTCCTGCGATTACAAAGAATTAAAATATAGCAATTAGTAGACTAAACTGTAATCACTTAAACGATCAGATTACAAAAATAATGCTCGCTGCACCAAACTCAAAATTAATCTCAGATTAAAGTCATTTAAATTAATCATTAATAAAGTTGCATTGTTAAGCTGTAACTAATGACTATAACAATATCGTTAATGGAATTCTTAATGGATCGTTATGTGGAGTTTGTTGCAACCATCCATGGTATGAAGTTGTAAAAAAAACTTGCCATAATATTCAATACTCTCCAAAGTCTTTGTGCGCTGAGAAATTTCTTGAATTTCTGTACATGATGCGTTTTGGATGCTATAAACGTTAATAGATTCACCCCCAAGGGCAAAGTAAATTCCATCTCCAATATTGAAAGCAGCTATACCAGTTGTATTTTTCGGTACTTGAAAATTAAACTCGTGCATCAACTGTGATGAAACAAAAAGAATTTTGTAAGCAATCATGGTTCAAGGATTCAGTTTTATGAGTTTCATCAGTTATGATTCAGAAATTAAATAGATAACAAAAAATAAATGAACAATCCCCAATTAGTCAGTTCAAACACGTTACTGCTTACCTACAAGAGATTCCATCATCGTATATCAATATTATTAAACAGTAAAACATTACCTTGGAATTAGATGTCTTTTTCCAAATATAGTTAACTAATTCCACATCATTTTCAGCTTTAGCCAGGGTGAAAATATAAGGATCTTCAAAATATTTCATGGTGGTTGCATCCAACGAAGTGAATTCTTGAAAATCGACAACCTTAAAAGAACAAAAATATTTAATAGTTTGCCATAAAACAAGTGGTTGTTATATAGTATCTAATTTTACAACCAACCTTTGGTTTCACGTTTTTCTCCAGGGCATAAATTTGAACACCATAATCCAGACTACTTATGAGGACATGCAGTAGAGAATTTTCCCTTGGAAATATGGTAACATCTGTAACCTACAAGTCAGTAATGCAGAAACGTGATTTTGAAACATTTATGTAGTTTGCTTCTGGATTTTGAGTTTTTCATGGATAAAAGAATTTCAAATTACTAGACTATTACCTTCGAAACTGGAACTAGAAAATAAGCTCTGGATTTCTGTAAGATGTCGACAAATACAAATACGCCATCGAATAATTTGGGACACGACGACGGATTTAAGTCTGGGTTCATCTTGGCTTCCATTACAAAAGCTTGACTGGTGATGTTATTGCTTTCAAATGTGTAAATCTTTTGCACATATCCTTTTGGCAACTTGAAAATTCCTCTACTCGGGTAACACTTGGATATTTCAGCATCGCATCTTCAAACAAATATTTTTTTCCAATGATTATTAGCATTACAACAGAGTCATTATCACAAAGGTAATTTCAAGCTTAAGTCAAGCTTAAGCTCGGGTATCAGCTTGCCCAATGGCAAGTGGGCACCCTTACACATAAGATAATAAGTAAAAATGTTAATGACCTTTTAGTAACTTAATATACATTTTCCAAAAAAATTAATGGAACCATTTTCCCAATTACGTAATTTTAGAAAATTTAATCAATTTATTTTAAAAATTAAATGATTTTTTTCCGCAAAATTCGGTATCAAACATGTAACATGCTTCTAACAGGGCATAGGTGGATAAAATAGTTGGATAAGATAAGAAATTTTATGTGTCCATACCTTAGAACTTTTATATTATGACACGTAGTTTGAGAAATAACAGAAACCGCCAATAAAAGGTAGACCGAACCATTATGAATCACGTGACCCACACTATGCGAAGACAATAGCTCGATTGCAATTTCAAAATTATTGATAATCCCAGAGAGAGCTATGAACAAGAATAACAGACAATTGAACATTTTGAATAAAATAAAAAAAAATTCTTAATATAGATTTCAATATTCGAATAAGATGTACAGTACCTTGGGACGTTTCCAAAAGACTTCTTAAGCAAGGAGTGGTGCCATTTTCAGAATAAACTTTCTTCTTTGAGACACGTCCTTGGACAGGTAGCGAATTAAAGGTGTATTTACTTCCTACACTACCCTCAATAATGACAGGTCGATCAAACACAATGTCTTCCCACACATCTTCCTGTAATCAAATCGGTACAAGTTATTCAAATCAAAATTATCTAGAACTTTGCCTGACATATGTCTTACCTGAAATTCTTTGATGAAGTCAGGCATCATTTCTTGTGATTTTAATTCGTTGAAAGGCTTGCATCTCACCGGTTCTAGAAAATGAATATTTTGTTTTAGAAGCTTGGTAATTAAAAATTGCATTTTCTTATAAAAACTGCATTACCATTAACCTCCACGACGTCGTGGAATTTCACATCACCATATAGTGTCTGCTCAGTAGATAGTGTGACTCTATAATGGGTTAATTCTCTTAAGTTAATGAAATTTACATTTCCAGTGACGGCTAAGCTGTTCACTTCAAGATCGTCTTCGAACTGTAGTGGTGGTAAAGTTTGATTCTTCTTCAGTAAAAACACATCCTTGGGAAAGTTAAGATCATTCACTTTGCCTAGATAATAGAATGGAGAATTTAAACAACAATTAGCTACATAAACTGCTAAAACCCTAATAGATCTATAAGAAAGTACAAATGCGGAAAATTGTTGAGAAATATTTAACAGTGATGATTTTATCTGTTGTTTTCGTTAAAAGACAAGTTCCTTACCGAAACCCTTGTTTCAAGTTTTTGATCAATCGTTTGTTCAGTTAAAAAGATTCTCCACAAACTGCTAATAAAGTTCTCGTTTAAAAATTAAGTTTGTGATCAGTTTTCAATCAGTAAATTATCAAAAAAATACAAGTTTTTTAGGCAATCTAATTGCCAATAGTGTTTGTTAAAAAAATAACATTTTGTGGCAAATTGATGACGAAGTTGACAAGTTTGTGACATATTCGTCTAAAAGTGATCAGTTTATCAAAATTATTAGGAATTATCAGTTTGTGACCAACAAATTAATTTTTTCCGTCAATAAAACTAAGAAAAAGCAATGGTATCAAACCTTTGACATCCACTTTATCCAGAAATATGACATCTCCGTTTAATGTTCCACCCTTTAAAATTGCTTCCCTGTCTTCCTTGCTAATTTCAGTGAAATTCATCATAGGGCTAATGAATTTCTCGGTGAAAACATTCCCTTTTACCAGCACTGGTTCTTTCAGTATGACATGACTGGAATGGACCCAAGTTTTCCTTCCAGTGATAATTTGTCTTAAATCCGTTGTTACTGCTCTGTGTCTTATTACGTTTAAGTCAATACCATTGATGATAGTTTGCCTGAGATGTAGATCAACAATAGATATATCATTTTCAAAAATCACATGACTCGCACTGATGATTTGGTTTCTGGTTTTGCTGAGTACTAGCGCGGGTAGGTCCTCTACTTTTATGTCGTTCAAAGTTCCTTTTAAATCGATGCTTTTTGCTCGGAATTCACGAAAATGTAACATATTCTGAAAATGAGTAAAAAATTATAAACTTTGGCAATCATTAATACAACGTATAAATCTTATAAAAATTAGATCTACATACTTCACTACTGACGGGAAGTGAAAGTTTCTCATTAACTCTCAGACCTTCAAAAATCACTGGTTTCTTAAAATGTACACTACCATTCAGAGTTGTATTTTGGTTTAACAAAATGTAATCTGAAGTTTTCACGCCATTTAATTCTCCCAAAACCAGAATATCACCTAAAAATTTAAAGAGGAAAACTATTAATTCCATTGACATTTGTGCAGAAATTCCACTACAGAAGTACCAACCCGTAATAACATTTCCCGAAAAAAATGAAGGTCCTTGAAAAACTTGATAAGCTGAATTCAACAGGACCTTTTTAAGAAATTCAGTAAAATTGACACCATTTATCAATTGAAGATTGACATCGCCATCTATCCTTAACCCATTTCTAAAATAAGCCAAGAAAGTTAACATTTTACAGAAATCTATAAATTGTATTGAAAGCAACAAATTCTTAAGAATTCTCCTACGGAAACTTGATTCCTCCGGGAATGCTATTAGTCCTATCCGACATGATCATATTTTCAACGTGGCTAGCCAAATTTCGACCATTGATAGTTTCTGCATAAACTGGTCCATTGCATGAAACAGGATGCAGAAATTTCACATCCCCTGCAAATGTAAAGTTTATGTTGTTTTGGTATAAAATCTTCCAAATATTAAATTTGAAATAAAATCATAGTTAAAGTCTATTAAAATAAAGAACTACCATAAATCACTTGATGAGTTGAAAGCCTGATTACATTCTTGAAGAAATGTGTAACGTTCACTCCATTCAATTGTGTTGCAAGATACAAGTTCCCTTTTACTGAAATTTACAACAATTATTTACCGGTGTTAAATTATGTAAAAATGTGTTTTATCAGTTAATTATTAATGAAACATCTCACATATCGTACCAATTAAGTTTTCAAATTGTTTTCCACTCGTTATCGAAAAGCTTTTGTCAGTTGCATACATACGAGACAAAAAAGAATCCAAATACACTCCATTTAGGAATTTGCAGGTCAGTTGAGATATTTCTACATCTGCATCTACAGTCAAAACGTCCAAATCGTAGTCCACTATATAGATGTAAATAAACTCTTTGTTAACAAGGCTAGTTCTTAACATGTCGGAAATTATTGTTGGAACTATAAAAATGATAAACTACAAAGACATTCCATGAAGAAATCTTAAAAATCGCATTTATAGCGTAATAAATATGGACCATGCTGCTTAGATTGTATATTTCTTACGTTGATCGGGTCAACGAGATTAACTACAGGGTAACAATTTAAAATTTACAGAATTTAGCAAGGGTTTACTTCAAACTTAGCAATCAGAACTTTCTGAACTAATAACTTTTCAGTCTTGACAAAGTTAAATCCGGTATCTCAATTTCTGGCATTCCCAACACATCAATCCTACTTAGAGATAAAGTTACCATATTTCTTAGATAGTGACGCCTTACCCGAGTTTAGCAGGTGATTTGCAATACCCATGCTCCTATTCTTACTGTCCATGACCCGAATTCCATTCTCCGAAACGACATCCTGAAACTTCTTGTGACTCCTTATTATTTGATCTCCAGTCTTCATTACGCATTTTTTGGGCAATTCCGAAACCCTCAGTCCGTTTAACAAGGCGTTGTTCAACATTCGTACAGATCCATTTACAAGAACATCAGAGTTGAAAATAATGGGAGTTGATATAATCTGATCAGTCTTAGTAGTGATGTAGAGATCCTCCAGCTTGTCACCAGTTACTTGTTCGGCCCACACATTCTTAAATAGGATTTTAGGGCTCTTCAATGCTCCATAGAACGTCTGAGGAACAGATTTCCTAGCCATTTGATTTAAGAAATTGCCAAGATTTTTTCCATTGACTTCAACAGCGTCCAAGCTGCTCACTGTCACATCTCCAAAATGCTGCCAGGTGTTGCTGGCTTTGACTTTCGATAAATCTTCCACATATACATCGTCTTTAAATTCCTTTTTACCTATATTTCAAAGATCAACACAATTTCTAAAAGTTAAATTTTTTTAATTATTATAAACTTTCCAATTTCTCCTATTTTTAAGTTTATCAGCGCCACAATAACATTTTATAAGCTCAGAAGAAAAAGGTCATATCGGAACATTTTTAAGTCTTAAAATCGTATAAAATAAACTAAAATCTGACAAATGATTTTATAAATGTAAATTGCAATGTTTTGCCAATGAATAGTTTTGAAATTGTTTTTCAATACCAGTCTAACGAATAAACTTGATGGTTATGATTAAACCAGCCACAATCTTCATAAATCTTACCATGAATCACGTGATCGCCGCATCGAGTAATTAAATCTCGAGAAATATCCATATCGTTTACAGTTTCCTCAACGTCTAGATCTCCATTAACGTGAACGTTGCCTTTGATAACTATGTCATAAGGAATAATTTGGTCAGAATGTTTGGCCATCACATCGCTAGACATATTTATGTTATTTAACTTCCCAGCAAATGATGCCTCGTCGATATATACATTAGTCACAAATTCTTGTCGTCCTGAATAATATATTAAAAATTAATCATAAAACCACAGAAAACAATTTTCGATTCATAAAGTTACTTACCCATGATTTCCTGTTTCGTATTAGTGGTAACCACGTTTGTCGACATCTCAGTAATATTTACACTGTTGATGTTTTCGCAGTCAAGATCCTCATATATGGTAACGTCATTCAAGAACGTAATATTACCAGTTATGGTTTGATTGCTGGTTAAGGTCATTCTGGCAACGTTGAACTTTACCAAATTAACCTGAAATATAAATTTCATAAACAGCCAGTATTAAAAAAAAAACATTTCCATTGCAAAAATTGATGCTTTTCCAATAAAAAGTTAAGCATGTTGTTTTTTGAACTTGTCAAAACCTAGAACAAAATTCACGATTTACTTACCCCATTGATTTCCCCACCATTTAATATGATATTTTGCTGTGCGACTAATTTCTTAATAGTCTTTTTTCCGTGGATCGTCTGTGATGTACTTTTCAAAACCAAATCACTTAAACTTATATTGTTCACTTTATTAATTTGTGCATTGTCAACGGTAAGTGATTGGAATTGCAAAGGTTGTGTGAATACATTCTTCGCCCCTCGAATCGCCATATTGTCTATAAATTGAGACAAATTCGTGAGACAGCTTCAGAAAAAAATTGGTTTAAAAATTCTAGAAAAGTTGTATGACAAATTATGAAACTAATACAGGCCTGCAATACGTTGACCGTTTAGTGTGGATTCAACTTCTAAAAAGTCAACGTCTAATCCACCTTGAAATGAGACAGAAGCGTTGAAAATCTGATTTCTCGTTTTGGAAACCACAGCACGATGCAAGTCAGTCAAGTAAACTCCATTAATCACATCGCTGTTAACTAGCATATTTTGTGTGGTTACCGACCCGAGAACTGTTAGCCGATTCACAGTTATGGAATCTGTTCAAATTAACCAAACATTCAACTTGTTTCAGTGCGATTTCGAAGGTAACATTAGCGATGTCTTAGCTGAAAATCGATTTGGATAAAATTTATGTAAATGTTAAAATGTGCATGCTCTTCGGTTAGGTCATTAGCATTAGCTGCTCATTACGCAGTCATCAATTCTATCATAAACCGGTTGAAATCAATTTCGTGACCACAACTAATTTGGCAGCATTAGGAAAATTATATAAGCTTACCGTAATTAACTTTGTTTTCGTTTTGCATGCGTTCCTGCAAAATTGCATCAGCTTTACCAACTCTAAATTCTAATTCTGAAATTTTTTCGTGAATATCACGACAATGTTTCGAATCTGATCTCTCGTGAGCGTGACTCTAAAAAGTAAAAAATATCACTTAATATCACGATCTATATTACAAAATGAGTAAGTTTGCATGCAACTAAATTCATAATTACACACATTACTATACAGGTGCTGTAAAAATTCCAACAATCCACAAACTTACTTTTGGAGCGTCTATCGTACTTTGATTTAACTTGAGTTGTTGGATTTGGAGAAAAGCATTTTCAAGACGTTGAAGTCTAATTTCCTCTTCAGCCACTTGCTCACCTACTTCTTTGAGACAATTCAGTTCCTCTTCATCGTCAACATCATCACTAGAGAACATTTTAGGTGGACTAACAATCATTTTGAATCTAAATATGATGAAAAAAATTAATTTTTCAGATCAAACTTTAATAGGCATTTCACTAAGTTTAAGTAAACAGTAGTGGCATTAAAATAAAGAATCTTACCTGAAAGTGAGGAATTTGTCGTTTTCTACAGTAGTCAACAAATTCATGCCAACATGTTGAAATCCTGTTATGCTAATTTCAGATATATTTCTACTGGACCGATCGATAAGCAGCCTAGCTTTATTTGGCCAATAATATCCTTCGTCTAGTTGATAAACTTGCAGTATGTGATGGTTATTCTTTAGAATCAATATAAATCTCAATAAAACAACAGTTTACTCAAATATTAAAAAAATTCTAAAAAAAAATTAAGTCTAATTTTACCGCTATCGAATGCATCACTAATGCAGTATCGTCATTGTTTAATTTCAAGGCAATCCAAGATCGGATATAAGGAGCTGGCATTGACTGCCATAGAAGGAACTGGCTGCCAGTCCACCAATATAAATGAGATTCTGAAAAACATAATTTTTAAAAATACATACATTTAACTGGCAAAGTTTCTTTGGTTATCAATTAAGTTATACAAATATTGAACTATTTTTACCATTTTTCGCAGAGTGCAAGCATGCAACTGCCAAAAATTGCAAACTACCAACAGTGAACTCTTCAACATCTCTCACGTGACAATCATTCAGAACTTGATACAATTTAAGCTCTGTTGTCTTCTTATTTCTATAACAAAAAAATCCAATGTGGAGTCAGTAAAAGTTTTGAAATACTGCATGGTACGTGCTAACGTGCTCTCACCTCCCGAATTGCCATATCGTGACTGGAGAAGTAACAGCAGATTTGTAATTTGTAGAAACAAGGTAGGACTCATGACCATACGAGAATGTTCGCATAGATTGACCAACAAAACACTTAAAATCAACCTGGTATACAAATTCTGTGTGCAGCCATTTGTACAATTTGCTAAAATTTAATTACAAATAATTATTTTCCTATAACCGTAGAAATTGACATTGTGTAACAAAAAATAACTATCATGTTTCATACCAGTACTGATTGGATTTCTCATCTAAGGATATTACGAATAAATAAGCGTCTTTATGGTGTGCTAATGTAAACATTTGTTGCAAATTTCTGGTTTCAATTTCTTGGACTAATTTCAAGTTATCATCGGTAATCTAAACAGGAGAAATATATGAATTCCATTTTGAGAAAAAGTTGCATTGTTGTGTTTGTACATTGTGTGTTCAGCTTCTTTATGATGACAGATTTTTATGAACGAAATTTTGGTTAAATGTTGGGAAATGTATGAAAACTGACTCACCAAATAAACGTTGATTTGCTTGAGAACTTTCGTGTCATGGTTGCATGGTCCCACCAAAAGCAAGGGAAATTCATCGGCGTTAAACGTAGTGAAACAAGGGCCAGTTGCGGGAGAAGTGTACTTGTTAAGAAATTTACACTGACCATTGCCTAAAAATGTAAATATACAAGTTTCAACATCATCACGACTTATTTTCAAAGTAATGTAATTGTATTTTAGTATTTATTTTCAGAACAAAAATACGTAATAGAATAGTGATGGAATAGATCAGAGTTTGATAAAATTTCAGCAAATAAATGTTCATGTCCGCATGCGAAAAAAAAAAGCTGCAAGTTTGCATAAATCCTATCCAAATCGGTTTTCAGCTATGATAAATCCATTCTATGGCCACAACTAGTAGATAATTAAAGAATTTGTAATTTTCCCATATTGATTTTTTTTTTTAAATTACAGGAATTCCCAATTTGAAACCGGTTAAAGTTGTAGTTTGCAAAGTTCATGTTAGTTTTGAAGGGACTGAAGGATTAGTCTTGAGAAATCTATTCTTAATATACCTTCTAATTCATACACTGAAAGTTCAGCAGATTTCAAGGATCCAACGATATAAAACGATCTGAGCGATTTTCGAAAAACGATATAAGATGAAGGTGACACTGGTGCTGGACAATCGTGCCAAGTTGTTATATTGGTGATCTCAATCTTCAAAGCAGTTGGTTTATGTAAAAGATCTTTGGCAAAATAGATAATATATTCAATAATTTTATTCCATACAAGACGATGACAGAATATCAGGTAGAAAGTGTTTGACGAGGCAGAAATTCCCAAATACAAAATGACAGATTTATAAGTCTGCAATGCTGAAATTTACAAGGTCTTGTCATTTACCCTTTGGATATACAGTTTATGACGTCATTATATGTTGGAGTAAGCAGATATGATTAACGACGTTTGCGACGCATGGGGTCATTTACATTTCTTGTTTGCCTTTCAAAACCTTCGTCCCTGTTATTTCAAGGTGAAATTCTATGCATAATTCCAGTAATATAATTATCTAGCATCAATCCTTTACCTGTTTGGGATAACCCAAGTTCAGGATTCCAGGGATCACATAGGCCTTCTCCGCAAGTTATTTTCCTATACAGGTTGAAAACTCTACTTCTAAAACGGACCATTAAACCATCCAGATGATGATTAACCATTTTAGCAAACGATTTGGAATCTTTTAGTGAAGCCTCATCTTCTTTCAGCATTTTCTAGAAAATGATAAGTTTTCTCTAGCCTGGTCAGAAAACAAATTTTGCGGTTCTTAAAAAAGATTTTATGTCGAAATTTGTGCTTACGTCTATTATAGCAAATTCGATATTCGTGCCCTCAACTAAAACCTCGGGTTCCTTGAGCCTTTCAATATCGACATGGTGAAAATTAAAATCCCTCGAGGCATCGGTCCATTGGCATTGAAAAGTCAGTATTAAAAATAGGATGGGGAAGTTCATTTGAAGAATTTTGGAAATGCGTCCTAAATTAAAGTTTTAAACACTGGCATTTAAATACAGCTGAGTAAATTTTAGTTTTTAAGTAATTTAGTATTAAGCGAAAGTATATGCAAAGCACAACACTTACCAAGGCAATTCCTAAGTACAATAAATAGAGTATGGAATATGCCCCTAGACTGTCCCCCACTGAAATGTTGTACCTGGGTCTTGAAACTGCGATCTCAAATGACAATGTCAATTAAGTTCATTGGGACTTAACGACCTCAGCGCCACCAGGTTACACAATTCGTAATCACGTGATCATATTTGTAATACAAGTTTGAAATAGACCTTAATTAACATAGGAATTTTTTTGTGGAAGCGGACTTATGTCTTTCAACTAAAACAAATCACATTTTCACGCCTTTTTACTGAAATGATTTTATTTTATCTTGCCGAATTCTTTATGCATAATTACAAACGTGTTACATACACTGTATACTATTTTTTGTTGCGTTGGATTTTGCTTTATTTATAATTCATCATAAGATAACAATAACTTAACTTCATTATTTAGACAAAAAATCCGTTTTTCTTGTTACCAGTTATTATAAAATCTTTTAGGTCCTGATAAGGGCTCATCACGGCTGTAGTCCTCTGAGAAACGTCTGAAATATCAGAAAAAGTCATGTGATAACAAACTTTGCCATATTTATTGTACGGGGAATAGACAAAATAATGTGAACATTTGCTACAATTTATCAATTCTTAATATGGTTTAGGAACCTGAAACAGTCAATAATTATAAAGTTTTCACATTATTTTGTCGGCTTCTTTTTATATTACATGCATGTTAAGTAGTAACATTTGTACCTCCTGCATGGTTTACCATCACACAACGATTCTTCGGTTTCCTCTAAAAGGTCTTGGACATTGTTTATTTCGCCACTTCTTTTTTGATCATGAGCTCCGGGATAAACTTTACCTAAAGTAATTAAATATGAAAATCATGAAAACTTGATCACATGCACAATAGTTTAGTAATCGAAAAACATTAAATTAACAAATTTAAAATCCTGCTAAACAATTAATTTACCTTCAAAACATTCACTAGGTGGCGTACGCATAAAGAAACAGGCAGCTGATCTGGTGTCAGATTGCATAAGTTTGTAAAGGGTTGGCCAAAGGCTTGTCAGAGATCTTGTCTGTGTTCCTTCGCCTATTAATTGTTGAAATACGACAGATTAAACAATGTATACTAACAAATATGCCAATTGAGGCGTAGTACTCATACCATATTTACAGATTTCAAAATCATCGAATCCCTAATTTCTGGTTGTGCCAGTAAACTTTTAAAAATCATCTTGAAGATCGCCTTTGAAATCATAATTTATTTACTTCAATATTATGCTTGAGTTGAAGAAGGCTTCAATTAAAACTTAGTAACTTAACATTATTTAAAGGGCTAAACATAGCGTCCAATCAAGATAAGAATTTAAAAGTCGAAACTTGTTTAATAGATCCCATTTTTGGTAATTAAATTCCAATTTAAAATGGCACTGATATCAAAAAGCAATGTTTGCAAGATAGATAAACTTATAGTCAGTTACTTGTGTATTAACCAGATAAGATACAAGTTATTAAAAAACAATTTCTCAAGTAGAATTATTAGTTCCTCTCACAAGTTTGGTTTTCTCTAATCTTAAAAATAAAGTATAAATGAACCGTTTGATTTTATTTCCATATTTTTGTGAAATTGCACAAACTTTATGACATATTTACGAATCATATCAATATAAAATAAGCCAGGAAAAATGGATGTTTCGCAAAAATTTTAAAAATGTGTTAGATATACTATTCTGCACAAAACTAAAAAAACAAATGCAAACAAACTTAAATTATTCCAAAGTCATTTTCCTATTTTGCATATTCTGTTTTCAGTAAGAACTAAGCTTTAATTGCGTTACTCACACATATCATCATATAAGTTAGGGACTATTATCCTAATTTTTATTACGGTTGCAATCATGCAAAACTTAGTTGCAATGCAGAGCAAACTTGATTCAGGGATTCATAGAAGATCCAGAAAATATTTTTTGTTAATTCAGCGCATTTTACCCATTAGTGCATTTTGTATGACAAGATGCTAAATATTCAGTAGAAATAAAAATATGGAAAACATAATTAGTAATCATGATAAAAACAATTCCTTACCTTTAATCGTTGGAAAGATTACTGCGCACAACAAGGAAAGTATTAAAAATGGTGCAACTGCTTTTACTTTTTCCATTTTTAATTAAACAGCGATGTGTGGCAGCAACGAGTAGTTTTGGTCTTCCTCAAGTTCTTCCACTTAAAAGACAACTTGAAATTCAGATACAGTTTATAAGTGAAAATAGTTTGGAATACAGAATTTTCGTCTTTTCGACAAAGGGCTGAATGTTTCCTTGCCAAAGGATAGCAATGGTAGCAGTGTTTCCAAAAGCCCAAAGAGTTTAGGTTTTATTATAGGCCGATTCTTATGTCGCAGCCAATTGTGAGCTTGTGTGTGGGGAGAGCTGTTGACGAATGAAAAAATACCATTTTGAAGGGCTATGGAAATCGTGGCAGATGGTTTGTTTTTTATGAACTCTTCCGCGATCATTATTCCCTGTGGTTTTATTCAAAAAATTGTTATTCCATGCAAAATAATTCGATTTATTCTTGCTGTATTTCAGTTTATGAAAAACCAATGCAAATTTCAAAACGTGCAAAAAATCTCCAAATAAAAGTGAAAATAAAACTATATAAACACGCATTTAAAGTGTAAGAATGAAAACATGAAATCCTAGATGAAACTTAAATGCAGCTGTTACTTTCTACTCTTTTTGAATGATTCGAATTTTAAGTTCAGTTCAAAACATTCATATAAATATACCAAAAAAAAAAAAAAAAAAAAAAGATTGGATTAACTTGAAATACATTTATTTGTTGGGGCATTGACATGATTTCCCTAGCGTTTTAAAATACGATTAAAATAGAAACCGATATAATAAACTGCGTTTACATGATTTCATGCATGGTCCAATGAAACTCCTGAATCTACGCTTTTGATCCAATTAAATTACACGTGAATAAAAATATGTTTTGTAGTAGTTCTGCAATGGCTGCATGTGGGACTTGCACAAATTTCATCCCAACGTATATGTATAATGTGGGCCGCATATTCAACATGTATGTTTGGTTAGTTCCAATTTAAGATGTATTTAACAATCAAATAAACTAAATGAAGGACTTCGCAAATCCAACCTATAAAATTTGTATACTGAAGGGGAGTTTATGGCAAAAATAAGATACTTAAATTTGTTATAAAGTTTGGACATTGTTTGTTTATTTTTTTATTTTTTGAGAGAATTTGATTAACGAAACTCCTGTTGAACAGGTGCTTATTCAGAATGGTTATAACAGCTTACAGAAAACCTCGCATAAAATGCTATTTTGAGCTCAGAGAAAATACGAAAAAAAGCACTGAAATTGTTTCACTTTTACTTGTAAAGTTAAACTTTTCATAAGAAATAGTTGGTCATAATTCTCGATTATTGCATGGTTTTTAGTCCCGTTTGTTACGTTCTGGAGCCTAACAACCATGTTATTACTATGGTTACCTCTATATTAGAAATATCAGTAGGGGAGACCGGGGCAGGTTGGATCATATTTTTTTTGGTACGCCATAGCACTACATATATGGTTTCAAACAA
>JAQGAE010003498.1:0-14611 GCA_034696685.1 Julus scandinavius | reverse complement strand
TTTTTTTGCAAATATAAACCATTGGACCATGCTGCACAGCTTGGGTATATACCTACAAGTTGAACAAGTATGAAATTATTTTGCTATGGCTTAATGCTATGGCAACAGAAAATAAAACTTCTGAACATCATGATTTTGGGAGGATGGCCTGGATACCATTAGTTATTTTTAATAATTGGGGTAGCCAATGCCATACTTGTGTCTTAATCAGGCCCTCATATCATAGGGCAAATATCTGAATAATAAATGATAGGTTGTTACAAATGGGGATGGGGGAGAGAAGAAATTGAATGGACACACCCTCGCCAAACATTAGAAGGGGGGTACATTTTGAATATCTGTGTCCCCACTTAATTTGATTCTAAAGACGTCAGTTTCAGGTAAAAAAAGACTTCATTTTTCAGTCAAAAAAGACGTCATTTTTCTATCAAAAATGACGTCTTTTTCGATCAAAAAAGACGTAATTTTTCAATCAAAGAAGACGTCATTTTTCAATCAAATATGACGTCCTTTTTAATCAAAAAAGACGTCATTTTTTGGTCATAAAGACGTCATTTTTGCTAGACATTTTCACGTAATTTTTTGGTCATTTTTTTGGTCAAAAATGACGTCTTTTTGACCATCAAAAATGACGTCTAAATGACGAACTTTGCTAATTGGGTAGGGCCTGATTAAGACAAGTATGGCTTTGGTTACCCCAATTATTAAAAATAACTAATAGTATCCAGGCCATCCTCCCAAAATCATGAATTTCTGAAGTTTTATTTTGTGTTGCCATAGGATCAAGCCATAGCAACATAATTTCATACTTGTTCAACTTGTAGGTCAAGTGTCATGCTGTGCAGCATGGTCCTATGGTTTATATTTGCAAAAAAATCGTAGTTAACGTTACAATTTACAGAATATATTCTTCTAACTTGTTTATTTAGTTAGATTATTATATTTTAGCAATAATCAAATCATGATATGCATCATTACCAAAACATTAATTCTTGTAAAACGTATATAATATGGACACTTTCAGCAGATTTTAAGCTAAAAATGAAGGATCCTACATTTTAATCCTTATTTAGGCTTATGCTGTTAGGGCCAAATTTAAGACTTATTTCAGGCCTATGATATTAGGGCCTGATTAAGGCACAATTGACTTTAGTTGTCCCAATTATTGACATGTTATACAGACATGGATTTCTGTCATTTTTTCAATACAAATAAGCATAAATCACATTGATATAAATTAGGCAATAATTAGCTGATTTAGGTTGAAGGAATGATAAGGGTTTTAACTAAGGAAAATGCCTAAGGCCGACCATAAAGGAGCCCAAGCTTTAATTTAAGCTGATTAAGCTTAATTGATTAGGGCCCTATAGCTTTGTAAAATGCCAAGGTTGTTTGGCGTTAATATATGGGAAACAAGATGGGAATTATGAGAGAAATTAAATCGTTTGAATAACCCCATAGATAACTTTTCGCGTCTAGGTTTCAATGTGTCCCAATTTAGGGAGTGGAGCATTTCTGTCACACTAACGGTATGCTGATAAATGCCCTTAACAAATTTGGCTGCCCTACATTATTTCATCTCTATATCCTGAATATGAACCATCCTGTAAGGGTTTCAAACAGGAGCACAATACTCCAACATAGGGCGAACCAGAGCTGCATAGCCAGTTTCTTTTACATTTTTCACACATTCACAAAATACGCGCTGGATAAATCAAAGCCGTTGGTTCGCTGCACCAACAATTTTTGTGAATTAGTGATTCCAAGAAAGGTTTGTTGTAATATGAATTCATAATTATTTGACATTATCAAGAACAGCTAGTTGCACACCAATTTAGAGAGTACTCAGGTTGGCAAGTTTTCCTTTTACGAGAGAAACGCACCACCAAGCATTTTTCCTTATTTAATTTCAACTGCCACTCATCACACCAGGAAGCCGGCACAACGAGATTGCCCCGGAGTTTTAGGGGAGAAACTTGAGCTTTCATCCACTTCATCATATATATTGGAATCATCAGCAAAAGTTTTCAATTACTAGACAGCGACTTTGGTAGGTCATTATGAATAAGAGGAAAAGTAAGAGGCCAATGATGCTACCTTGGGGTACATCAGAGGTTACGTCTGTCCAGCTTGATTCAGCTCCATTAATTTCAATTTTTTGCTTCGTTCCTCTTAGAAATGCAGATATCCATGAAATTGTAAGGAAAATTGATCCCATATGATTTAAGTTTTAGTAACAAACGTTGGTGAGGGACAGTGTCTTAGCAAAATCCAAAAATATGGCATCAACTTATCTACCATTGTTCAATGAACTTTGGATATCATGAATAAACAGGGCCAGTTGCATTTTACAAGAATGTCTTTTTCTGAATTCATGCTGATTATCAACTATTAACCTTTCCTGATTAAGGTGATCCATGACCCTCGAAAAAAAATGTTCCAGCAAATGTTCCTAACAACTACTGAAGTGAGGGAGTTGGGTCGATAGTTGTTTGGGATTTTCGAACAGCCTGTCTTAAAAATTAGGCTGATATTTGCATCTTTTCAGTCATCAGGAAGGCTGCCAGAGTCAATAGATTGTTTAAACAATTTCGATAAAAATACACTAACTACAGCAGCTGGTTCCTTTAGTACTCTTGGTGACATGTTGTCAGGACCAACAGATTTTTGAGGAGATAGGTCTTCAAGATGTTTTAGGACACCATCACTAGATACATGCACCTCTTCCATTATAGAATCAGAAATCATTTCAAAATTAGGTAACATTGGATTTTCATTAACAAAAACTCATTGAAATTGTGAGTTTAAAATTGTAGCAATTTCAAGCCTATCAGATATTACTCTTCCTCCTACGTCAACCAAGGCACAAACTGAATTGGGTCCCTTTCGTAAAGATTTAATGTACTTCCAGGAAAACTTTAAATTCGACTTTAAAGAATCCCCTAATATAAATTTCTTAAAGTTTAAATCAGCATCAAAAATTAACTTTTTTAACTTTTGCCTTAGCAATTTGAACTTAGTTTGAGCATCCACATTATTTGATGTTCTTAACTTATTTCTAGCCAATCTCAAATGACGCAAGGTGCAGCGAATTTCTGTGTTATACCAGAGTGGCTCGAAATGGCTCGAAATAACCTAACCTGACCTAATTGGTTGAGGTCAACCACTGCTGAGACAATGGACCTAAAACCTTCTCTCGAGGTGAAACGTCTCTCCCTCCACTGCAGCTCACCAACACTATGCTGATTGTAATCAATTTTATATTTTTATGTTAAACTTTATGTTGCCACTTGTAACTAGTATATAATAAACCTATGATTATTTTACTCCTTTGTACCATTATTTAGTCCCCCCATTTTAGCATGGCACATTCTTCCAACAACCTGTTGAATTTTACCGTCATGGATCCATTACCTGATTTGGAAATAAACCACCTTGCATTCCGTACACCAGCATTTTGACCACAACAGATCGAGGCTTGGTTCTACAAATTGGAGACCAGCTTTAAATCCGCCCGCATTGTATCGGAATCTTTAAAATTTCACTTCACAGTAGCTTCCTAAGATGCAAATGCAATCACCAGCCTCATGGACCTACTCGCAGTCCTCCATCACAAGGAAATTACGAAACACTTAAACAGCGCCTCCGAAAAATGTATGGGCCATCAGAGTACAGCCAATTTAACAATGTTCTCAATGATATGAGCATTGGCGATTCCAAGCCTTAAGTCTTTCTAGCCCGCATGCTCTCACAGGCAGCCATCGTCAGCGTTTCGGACAACATGGTCCGTCATCTCTGGTTGCAGCGCCTTCCTTATAATGTACTATGGCCCTTGCTCTCTTTCAGAGCTCAACAATCAAGGACCTATTGTGCATAGTCGATCGGGTATTCGACACTGCCACAGCAATGCCTACTGCGGTCCACCAAATTTTGTCACCAAACCCGGTTTGGGGGAACATGCCACTGGGATCGTCTCAGCTGGACATGACGCTCCAAGGTCTCGCGACATTCTCGCAGTGCGGTTGGTACCCTTCTGCTGCTTAATGCCCGGTTTGAGAATATTCACATTGCTATATCACACGCTGGTCCGAAGCCATTTCCATAACCGGACAAGAAACAGTGGACGCTGCCCTTCTCATTGGATGGATTTTACGTTATGGCGTGCTGCATCGAATCACTGCAGACCAAGGTGGGGAATTCGATTCTGACCTTTTCTCTTGCCTTGGACCCACAGGCCAACAGGATGGTGGACGCTTCCACCGCCACTTAAAAGGCGCCCTCATGCCGAAATGGTTTTCGGCGGTCCTCTTCATCTTCCCAGCAAGTTTTTTTATCCTGCCTTGAAAAAAACATCGCCCCATGATCTGCTTACGGATCTACACCGCGTTATTTCAAACCTGCGGCCCCCAACAGTCCAGCATCATTCTTGGCATCCGGGTTTTTTTCCAAAGACCTTCAGACATGTTACAACATCTTCCTGCGCCGTGATTTTGTGCAACGCGCCATGGATCAGCCGTACGAAGGTCCCTTTACCGTGCTCTGCCATTCTACAAAAACCCTGACCATCCTGAATGGTACTCCTGAATAGTCAATGTCTCCATCGACCACGTAGTGCCAGCATATACATGGCCTGTTGCCTTTCCAGATCCGGCCGCAGTTCCTGATCCTGTCGCAGCTCCAGATCCTGTGGCTGTTCCAGATCCTGTTGCCATTCCCGATCCTGTCGCAGTTCCAGATCCTGTTGCCGTTCCCGATCCTGTCGCAGTTTCAGATCCTGTTGCCGTTCCCGATCCTGTCGCAGTTGCAGATCCTGTTGCCGTTCCCGATCCTGTCGCAGTTCCAGATCCGGTCACTGTTTCATCACAACCCCAGCTACCAAGAGGTATTCTTAAACCGACCCGTCTGATAACATCTCTGCACAACCACCGTGTCCATCTTGCCACAGACGTCATTCAAGCCACTACATGCAACGTTCGGAACATTTTCCTCCCCTTGGTTATCATTAGACACTGGGGAGTACTGTGGCGACTCTCACCGCCTCTGGACACAGTGACGTTCTGCAACCACCTAACTTGTTAAGGTCCAACTTGTTGAGGTCTCTCGACTTCCTCGTACTTCTGGCCTCAGCTCTTTTTGAAGTGAGATGTCTCTCCCTCCACTGCAGCTCGCCAACACTCTATGCTGATTGTAATCAATTTTATATTTTTATGTTAAACTTTGTTGCCCCTTGTAACTAGTATTAAATAAACCTACGATTATTTTACTACTGAACCCACGTTTCAAGCAACAATTCTTGGAGGTCCGAAGATCTCCAAAGATCTTTTGCAACATAATTTGGAAGGAATAAATTTTGAAATGCCCTCACCTATAACTTCTTTGAATAAATCTTAGTTACAACCAACACTTCGTTCATCCATATTCTCCAAAATGATGGACAGATTAGTATTGGCAAATTCCCTAAGACTGACCCAATCATCCTTATGAAACTAATAATAGTGAACTCATGTATTAAGGTATTGCAATATTTACCTGTTCCTCAAAATTAATATTTGAAGACATCACCGCAAACACAATAAAAATTACCATAATTTAGAATTTGCTGGATTCAGAATAGTATTGGTATAGCAATATTATGGAAGTGTTTGTCCCCAAATGGCTGAAAATGCACCTTTGAAACCCACTTAAGACATTCCAAATAATCAATTTAAACAATAACTGGCCCAAAGTATCGTGTATATATTATGGCAATGAAAGTATTAGTGCAGCAAGATAAACTGAAAATGTAGCAATTTAGCTTACAAAATGATTTTTTTAAATAAATTCCATGCATGGTTTTTTTTAATGGAAATTTATAAAATCAAGATACTATGAACAATATGGCATTGTTTTTGGCCATATAACATTTCAGGATTAGATATTGTAAAATGTAAAGGATGCAGGGAGTCTTCTTAACACCAACCACGATATGCATTAATATTGTTTAGATTTAGCAGTTCATCATAAGCATATTATGTAAGTACTTTTGGTATCCTGATACATGAAAATTCCTTATGCTGGAGGGCCTTCCACCATTTGACGAGACCTCTTGTAGAAAAAAAACGCAACATCTCCAACAAAAATGAAAGCGATAATTATGCTCAGTGCCTAGAATACATAAGTAAATTAAAGTCATGAATTAATAATTTATAAATCAGCGAATATCGTTTTCAAGTACTTGTATATTGACTTTTTATATACGTTCTTCACAATGGCTGCTCGTGTATAGGCACTGTGGAACTGCAGCACCCCAACAGTGGCAGTTCATAGAAAAAATAAGTGGGGGTGCTGATGAGTAGCGCTGCGGAGTATTGCTATGAAGCACGCCAGTCTTCCCTGAGGGAGTGAAAGTCAATCCCTCCATCGCAGCCTGCACTGTAAAAACAATAGTTTAAGACTTTTTTGGTGTCATTTCTTGTAGAAGAAATCAAGACTTTAACATGTCTTTTTAAGACACAAAGTATCTTATTTCTAAAATAAGACACAAAAAGTGTCTTATTTTAAAAAAGGACGCTAAGTGTCTTGTTTTAAGAAACGTCAAAATTCTTGATTTCGTCTACAAGTAAGAGTCTTAAATTAAGACATTTATTTTTGCAGTGTGGCGTGCAGCTTCCTATGTGCACATGCCCACAACAGTCAAACACCGCGCCACTGGAGCTGTGAAATACACAGTTGCATAATACATTTTTTAATTCTTTTTCATTAACTGGGGGATGGCTAAAGAGTTAGTTAAATAAATCAAAGAATAGATTAAGAATAAATTAAGTTAGAAAGAATTAAAGAAAAGAAGAATTTAATGTTATCGTTGATATCCAGTGATTGGGTGTAGCAGTTCCACAGTGCCTATGCACGAGCCACCATTGAAGCTCAATCAATTGATATCATCGATAACATTTTAATAAAAATATATTGAGTCCTTTTTTCATTAATCCTTTCTAATTTAATTTTTTCTTAATTACCTCTTTCGCCATCCCCCAATTAATGAAAAAGATTTTTAAAAAAAATATTTTGTATGGAACTTTGTTTTACAGCTCAAATGGCTTGGTGTTTGACTGTTGTGCGCATGCGCACATATGAAGCTGCACTGTAGTCTGCGAGGAAGAGAGCACTAGCCCTCCTGCAGAGAAGACTGGCAGCTTCACAGCATTACTCTGAAGAGTTACTCCGCAGCACCCCCACTAATTTTTCTACGAGCCGCCACTGCATTCCAGACCCTGACCATTTGGCTACAAGGTGTAAGGCTAGATTTGGTTTTACATTCTGGACTCGGATGTTTACCAACAAATGTCAGAGTACAAAAATACACGGGAAAAAGAAAAGTAATTAACGTCTAAGAAGGAATATAGTCTTTCTTACCCCTGCGAATTTGGCTCCACCATCTGATGTTCCAATAAAATTATTGCATATTAACGCTCCAGTGATGAGAAAGATAAAGAAACCAAACATGCTTAGCAATGGACACTGAAAGACAAAATTTATTTTAAAAATGTATGATGTAGCTTACCAACCTCAGAAATAATACTATGCAGGGTGGGGCATATGACTAGGCTTCTCAAATATCTTTAAAACCTCAGGTGCTAGGTAAAATGTGCTTACATCATTGAACATTATATGCATGTTGTGAGGACTTCAGAAACCATGTCAAACATTATACTACATGTCATTTCCATGGCACATGCGATTTTAAGTTATAAGTTATAAGTTGTTCAGCATTGCATAATTAGTGCAATGGTAACCCTAGTGAAAATTCTCATACAGTTCCCAAAAAAAACTGCATGGGATTAACGGGACTAGCTAATGAGAGTGGTATAGTCCACCTAACCGGCCCCAAGTGGGTGGTGATTTCTGGTGGGAGGTGACCACGCCACACCCACACGTCATGGCCCCTCCCCCTAAACAAGATGACGGACCAGAAGTGCCAAAAATCCAAGATGGCGTCCGGAAGTGATGAAAACTAATGCGGGAAATTTAAAAGATGGCGGGAAATTTAAAATCAACGCTGAATTCGACGTAATTTAGTGAAAAATAGCGGAAATATACCAGAAGTGACAAAAAATAGAGCGGGAAATTTAAAAATTGCGAGAAAATTCAAAAAAGGGTGAAAAAAATATGAAATTTAAAAAAATAAACCGGAAGTGGCATAATATAGGCGGGAAATTCAAAAATAGGGAAAATTGCAACGAAAGTGATGAACATTATAAAAAAAGGTGGCAAATTTAAAAAAGGGGGGCAGGAAGTTAAAATTGATTGCATGTGCTGAGAATCAAACAGGAGGTGATGTCATAACAAGATGGCTGCCACCAAAAACAAGATGATGTGCTGTAAATTCAAAAATGAAAGAAAGAAAACAGGATTTAACATGAAAATAATCTATTTATTTCATTGACATTCCAGGACATTGTCCTTGTTAATATTCAGGTTACGCATAGCAGCCATAAAAGTTCGTGTAGCAAAATAGCCGGGTTCACGCCAGTAACTGAACAAGCATTCAATGCATTGTTGTAGGTCACCGCCTAGTCCAATACAGACAGCAAGTACTTCTAGAGGGTTCTGGTAATCCAATTCCCACTGATGCTGTACTGGACACCGATGCCCCCATCCCGACAATACGTTGAATTGTTTCATGATTTTGCAGTCACGACAGCAACTTTGATTTGCTGCAATTTTGTACATTGCCATGTCACGACACACTCGAAACAGGTAAATATGACATTTGGGTTCTGCTACGCTATAGGTGTAATCGTAGGGTGCCAGTTCGTAAGCCATAATCTCGGCAGGTATTAAACAGTCATGGTTATCTTGAAGACAAAGTTCCGAATGTAGTTTGTGGATATGCTGAATCCAGATGGGGCATTTCCTTGTGAAGCGCACAGCTTGAATACACCAGTGCAAGTTTGTAGCAATGCGTGTACATTCCATGAGAATGCGTAAGGGCGAAATACACCGATATAAAGTCCGCAGATCGACAGGTCGTGGTTGCTTAAGTATTGCCAGCTTCCGAGTAAGCTTGAAAAGATCAGATGTTGAAAATACTTGCTTTTGGGGATATTCGTCAATATTTAAATCAGGCTGACCATACGCTCAATAGATGTAGAATTCTTCAGCTGTCATCCTAGCAGTGGCAAATTCAATATCATTAGGGTCATTAGATTCATTACCGGCACAATGAATATAAGTCTTAGGTGCAAACAAAGCAGCAAAAGGCAGGAATGGATGATCAAGAAACAACAGCATTTTCATAGGACAATCTGTTGTACACGGTAACTCTGCAGCAATGAAACTAAAGCAGCGGAGAGGCTGGTATGATACATGCATCTAACCCTTCAGCCAATAAGAGTGACCGGATTTAAGGTTGGTATTGCCTGGAAATTCCTGAGGGCAGCGGCTTACCCTATAGAAGGTCCGGACAAAACCCTATGGCGTCAGGCCATCTTGTTTCACAAGTCTTTGCTATCCCGAGGTGCCAGACTACTGTACATGTCAGGACAGAATAACGCATCATGACAATGAACTGTATCACAAAGAGTGGAGGCATGTACGATACAATGGACAAATGAAAAAGCAGCGTAATGTCATGAAAATGAATCGATCCACTAAGGAAATAGGTCAGAGGCGGGCTCTAGGTGGATGAAAATTGAGAAGTAGGATAGAGGGCGCAAGCATCGATATAAAGAGATAAAAGGATGGTTCAACAGACAGCAGCACACACTCCAACTCAGTAGCCACCCATTCTCCAGCCTTCAAATATCAACATAACTCGCTGCTAAAGATTCAGCACCACCACCACCACCGCCAGCTGCATCAAAGGGACAGAATAAGTGCATTTTTGAAGACAATGGAAATCTACCACCCCATAAATATCAGAACACCGAACATCCCGAGAAGCCAACGCCAAAGCTAGTCACCTTTGAAAATCAGGGTGAGCGCTATGTGACTCTTGATAACTAATTAAAACGTTTGTTTCAATAGACTGTGACGTACAAGTGAACAATGGGACAAGGGAATGCAGTACAATGGATTTAACGGTACTTAGACGCAACACGATTGAACGGATATTCAACTTCATTATAATAAGTAGGCTAGTAGTGACGAAAATTGCAAGAAAAAAGCAGTGTACGGGATGTCAAAGAAACAAAAAATTCCGATATATGCATACATGTTTCGAAAATGGGGATGCATTCTCACGGACGTGTACTATAGACTATGCCTTCCCAAAGATTACTGCAGCAGCCGTGTTACGGTGCTTAAAAGGCTGGGCATCTATGGCTATGTATCCACCACCCAGCCCTCTTGAAATGGAATATATGGAGAACTGTTTAACAGGACACTGCATTTTCCCTAACCTACCTGATGCACTTAGGGATATTGTTTACGCGTTTATAAAAAGCTTTCACGCTACGTTGTATGAAAAAGTGGACAACACGGCTGTATGGGAAAGTGTCGCAGATGCAAAAAAGAAAGAAGCGGAATGGCAATGCCTGGATTCATCGGTACTCAGATGCTCACAGCTTAAAAAGATATACAACCTCGCCATACTCGACATGCTGTTAGAGACGAGAACCACGGCAATAAAATACATGTGCTACGGCTGTAATGGTGGCATGGAAAATAATGATGAGAACAGTCGCGATCATGCTGTTTGCAATATCTGGTACAGTGATGAAGCTTCTGATACGGTGCTGCGTCATGCGTTCGGCATGCTTAAACCTGTAACGGCATTGCGACGGATGATAGGCTGGGCCATGGTGGAAATTGATCCTCCACCTAATCCTCCTCTGGAAATAGAATATCTGGAATATCGTGTGTCACGGCGTGCCCCTCTTGTATTAATATCCATTTTCATGTTGTTATGTGCGAGGGAACTTAAAAATGGATTTTTTGATTTAAAATTGAAACTGCCATGTAGCATATAATAATAAAAAACGCTTGTACTATGAAATCTGTCTCGTTACTGTATTTAAACATTCTTTCAGGGCGGCAATAACCATTGACAACGTTACAAGTGTAGAGTACACATCGCTGCTGACATGGAGTTTGATTTTGATGCCAGCTTAAAGCATCCTTTCACGGCTATGGTATGTGGAGAACCCAGAGTGGTAAAACGGTCTTTGTACAAAAAGTTCTGGAAAAAAATCAGCAGACTATGTTTCCTGCACCCATGAGAGGTTTAATGGTGGACTTGAAACAGAAAATGCCAGCAGCGCTTCGACTGCGAATGGGTTACCATGAATGGGTTACAATGGTGTTACCAGAAGAAAAGAGCCATGTCAACATCCCTAAACATGCTTGAGCAGGAATTAGCCGAATCTAGCACGATGAGACAGAAATTCACGACGTTAGGCATAATTGTACTTTATGTGTTACTCATTGTCAGCATCGATGTGGGTTTTGTCATCTTTACGCGGAATGCAAATGAGGATAGTATTACGGCTTCAGTAATTAATGAAACGAGCCAGCACCTCGACACCCTGATCAGAACAGCGTTTGTCGTCGAGCCAGAACATATGTACTCTCAGCACCTGATAAACAGCGCTTCATTGCTGCAAAAGTTGATTCGTTGCAAAACAACAGCACGGAAAAAAAAGCTTTTAAAGGGTACTGGAGATTCGGTTGTCCACGGGCTCCCGGAATGCTGCTACAATCTATTGAAAGGAAATGTGCCTACAATGCCCATGAAGATTAAAAAGCTGAACCACTATAAAAAACAACTACGTAAAATGGCCAATAAAAAGATGGGGAAGAAAACAAAACAGCGAATGAATTTGCATAATGGAAGCTTCCTGGGGCTACTACTATCTGTCATTGCGCCACTTATAAAGAGCATTGTCACATCTGTCACCCGTCAATGATGCACGTATGTAAAATGATGCTCGTGCCCAGCAGCAGTATGGTTACTACGCTGATGGCTGTCCTTAATGCAGTGGAGAATACGGAAAGAGACTTGACACACCGTTCCATCAAAGGCCTCGATGATGATATGCTACAAATACTAGAAAAAAACATGCTTACCGAAAATGAAAAGTTAGTTATACTCGCAAGTGCTGCAACAACGGATGACATTTCAAAATCAACAAGCCAATCCTATTCCTTTTAAAATTGAAATCACTGAGCCATCTTAAGGCAATGGAGGACCCCTGACTAACGGACACCTGACCAAAATGGGTCAAAGCATCATCCTAGGCTTACATGTGTCTCCACAAGCCAAAGCCCGAAGAATCGTTGAGGCCCTAACCACGCACACTGGTGTCGTTGCATGGAATAAAGACATGCAGCTCATCCATGATGGAAACACCGTCCCTGGAACTAATATCGTGGATATTATCAACGATGCCGTCAAGGAAAAGAAGAATTACGACCCACCCGGAGCAGCTAAATTTTTACAAGGCCTGAAGAAAATAAACTTTCCATCATCGTATATTGGCAACAAGCTACGACGTCGACAGATGCAAGGAAGTTCGACACCGATACAATTTTCAAAACTACCGGCATCATCATCAACAACAACGCAGCCGTCAACAACTCCCTGGTCAAACAGAAAAATTGTACCTACCTTTAAAATGTATCCGCGTTCCCCCGCATGGACACCTTATAAAAATTGAAATGTACTCTGAAACCATTGTATCGTTTTTGTTCTGTTTTTATTAAACACGGTGTAAAAGCATTTAAAAGTGTATGCCCATTTATTTTAAATAATACTTGAGGCAACAGCCTGGCATATTTGATTCACAATAAATCCGTTACCATCAATGACAATATATTCTAAAATGTGTGATTCCAAGTCTTCTTTGCCAATTTGGTCGTTCAGTGGCTTGCTTCTCGAATACATTCGTTGAATGGTCTTGAAATCCATATCGTGGCAACAATGATACAGAAAGAACAAGAAGTGTAGACCGCAAGTTGCCGTGTAGGTGGGCTGAACAACATGACGTTTATAAGTCCATGAATGTTTGTGGTACTTGATCCAATTTGTCCAGGCTTGATGATAGTAATGCGGTGAATGACCATACGAATCGAAAAACTTGCCAAGTCCATTTGATGTCATGTAGATAGCAACCCAGTGTTTTCCAGGATGATCGTGTTTCTCGGTGTTGATGATGATGGTTGACAGATAAGTAGGTACCACATCTAAAATGTAGTCTGCCAGGAATACACCCATAAAGCATGATGCCGTGCTTGTATCGCCTCTCAAGATTCGGGTAAGTTGGTGGCCGTCCATGTTCACTTGCTAAAGTCAAACAGTACACTGCGGTCATGTCCATTTGCATCAGGTTTTGGAATTTGGCAAGAAGGACAAAGTTGACAGTATGCGGAAGAGGGTTGGCAAACTTGATTTCCAATCGCAGGTTTCCGTTCTTGACAGGCACGTACACTTCGCCACATGCAAGTCAGGTGTAGAGTTGAATGCCCATAGTGTGTAGCCTTGGGCGTATTCGTCACGTTAAATGTTTATCCCTTTGTCGGCATGGATTCCAAGGTCAAAGCATGTGTGCAGGGTATTGAAGCAGCGAATGTAATGTCCAGCTCCAAAATCGGGCGTTAAGGCTTAAAAAGGCAGCTGCTGGCCATCGATGGATACGTTGATATAGTTGACGTCATAATGATGAAAGTTGAACAGGTTTTTGTCAAAGGCCCTGTTATACGCTTGAGAATCTACAATGCCAATAATGAGTTCTTGGGGTAGTTGGCCTAGAAACAGGTTATTTTGACGGGTATTCAGCTGTCCTTGCGCCACAGAGAAGGAAAGCACCTCGGTACGACGTAGCGGATATTTGGCGGTGACTTGTCTCAATAAAACGGCAGCATGGGCGTGAATGACTTCAGGGGAAATTTTGACACGTCTCACACGCCTTTGACACGCCCTGTGATTTCCACCTTGACAAGCACAGGCTTAGCAAGCTGATTTTGAAATGTCATCCTTTGTTGCAGCACTTGCAAGTATAGCTTTAGCTTTTGATTTTCAGTAAGATTGTCATTTTCCAGTATTTGTAGCATATCAGCATCAAGACCTTTGATTTTCATATCCTCCACGGCATTATGCATCGACATTGGTGTAGCACTCATGCTGCTGCTGCTTGGCATGAGCATCATTTTACATACGTGCATCATTGAAGAGTGACAGATGTGACAATACTCCTGATATGATTAGTGCACGACAATATAGTACTGGTCCCCCCATAATCCTCCATTCTGCATTTAATGTGATTTTCCCCTATTTCTGATACTTTTCTACCTATATTTTAAATTTTCCCCAATTTTTAATTCTTTTCTACCTATATTTTAAATTTTCACCCATTTTTAATTCTTTTCTACCTATATTTTGAAATTTTCGCTATTTTTGGTACTTTTCAATTTATGTTTTGAATTTCATCCCTATTTTTGGTACTTTTTGACCTAAATTTTAAACTTGCCACCAAAATTTTTCAATTTTCCCCCTATCATAGTTCTTACCGCATGCTAATAACCAGTAATTGAGCAGTTTTTAATGTACAAACATTTATTTTTCACATGACACTATTTTTTATATAATTCGATAAGTTCGTACCTATCACTCAACATTATGGTAATTTCCATTATT
>JAQGAE010003497.1:0-14613 GCA_034696685.1 Julus scandinavius | reverse complement strand
GAATAATAAATGAATATGCAACACATTTTGACCGCCCCTCGCATTAATTTGCTGAGAAGACTTCAAATAAATTAAATATAGTCAGTTCAATCAAATCAGCCCAACTATTTTCCATTATTATTCTATGTTAAGCCTCCACAAATTACCATTCTAATTAGTTAAAACAGGTTTATCTGACCAAGCGCCACACAGTTAAAACTTTAGATATGTGGGATAAAGATGAGGGATTTACCCAAGTGATAACCGCAACTCCACAAAGGTATCTTCAAAATATAATGGTAAATAACAACATCTAAATTTAGCAACAGGTTTCTGACAATGCCAACCACCTTAGGGTAGGGGGAGATTAAGTACTTCTACCAATGGGGTGTGGTACATAAATATTTATCCAAAGTTTCTTGCTTGAAGTTGTACGTAAATTTTACTTGATGAACGATCCTCATCGAGCTCAAGGTACTTCAAGAAGCTCCCCATGTCTTGCATAAGAGTTGATAAACATTGGTGGGAAAGAGAAAATTCTTTTAAATTTGACAGCGAGATTGTGTCAGGTTATCAGATATGGAATTTAAAATTTTAATACAGTTGACCAAAAAAGTAAGTGCACACCATGAAAATTATGCATCATGACATAGATTAGGTAAGAGAAAAACTCAAATTCAAAAATTTAACACACATTATCAATTATAAAAATGTGAAATTTTTTCGCAAAAAAAGTATGTGCACTGTCAAGGATGGATTACAATGAAGACATCTTTTTGAAATAAGAATATAAAACTAAGAGTTGATGTGGAGCCCTTAAGCTTTATTAAATCAATGACTGCTTCCAGGCATTGTGGCATTGATTCCACTAAATTGTGGATCATGTCCTGAGGTAATTTTGTCCACTCCTCGGCTATATCATTTTCAGAATTTCTTTGTTTGTAATTTTGCATTTTCTAATGTTTTGGTATAATAAAGACCACAGATTTTCAATCGGATTAAGGTCAGGATACTAAGGTGGTGTTTACTTGGTCAGCCTGCCCTGGGTTTATTAGCTATGGTTCCAGTTTCTTCTCTTTTCTGAATAATATTATGTACTACAGACAATTATATTTTGCATTTCACCTGCAGTTTTGCAATAAGAAGCACCAATATCATGTAATCAAATCACATTTTCACTCTCTACAATGGACATCTCTCTTTGTTGTGGGGCCATTATGTGATAATATGGCATAATTTAGTGGTGAAACACTATACGTGTAGTTTTCTATTTACTATATTCTATTGACAATACAAGGAGCAAAGGAGTCGGCAAACAAACATTTCTTATGAGGGTGTGCATTTACTTTTTGGTTTGAAAATTTGAAATTTTTATTTTTACAAATATTTGTGGTTAGCTTTTAAATTTGTATGTTATTGTTTCTTAAACTAGGTTATACAGGTGTTAATCAATACGCGCGTATAGCATAGATTTGCGTGACAGAAAGGACCATAGACAGACTGGGCCACAGTTCCGAGGAACACCTTAAGTTAGCCATTACTGGTGACCCAGCCAAATTATCACAGGACAGGAAAAAAGAAACGATTAGAAAAGGGTTAACAGGTAACAGTATAAGGACGAGGCAAATTCATGATGTCAATTTTATATAGAACTTCTAACACACAAAAAAAGTAGGTAGTGAAATGTGGCATTACATCAACCGACTATTATGTCTTACAGAAGTCCAAGTTGCCATCAAATGGTCTAGGCTAGATTTAGCAGTAGGGTCAAGGCCAACTGAAGACTAAGGATTAATCATTGACCAATAAAGAGGGTGGAGTTAGGTCTAAAACCTCATTTGCAAAGTCACCTTGGATTGTAGATGCCATGCAATAGCATTAGTTCATGGGCAGTGGTTGACATTTATCCTCTTCTACCCCTAGGTTTTAAAAACCATTAACCCCTTTGTCAGCAAGCCAAAAATAGATGACATTGAACACTTATGTCAAGTTATGTTATCGTTTCATTCGTGTGCACAATCCAAATATACATAGTAATCAGAAACAATAAGTTTACACACAGTACATCAATATTATTTTCTACATGAATGTAAAACAAGATTTTTTTAAACAATCATCTTTGAATAAACTAAAAAGTAAAAAATTTAATTTTGGAAAAATATTATTAGGAATATGCTCTATAAAATTTGACAACACTTCCATTGAAGAGTAATTGAAAATGTGAAAAGCAATTGCAACAAAGTTGACATGAATAAACTTGGTCGATTCCCTCGAGGTGTAAGTTATATTATCTTAATTTTTTTTTCTAAATGTGCTTTGTAAGGTCCCGTACTAGGGCACCTTGGCGCGAGAGACACGGGCTGGACGCGAAAATCTTATGAGCTATGTTTAAATATTTTATTTTCATGATTTATTTCTTCATGAACTTGATTTATAGCTATAATTACGATTATATTAATTATGATGAATACCGGTAAGCTACTTAAAATCCTTAAATTGTATGCAGCTGACTAACAAGAGAAAAATAATGTGAAATTTACAAAATGGTGCTCAACATGTTAACGACACATTTATTTGAACTTCCTTAAGCATCAATAAGATAGAAATCATGGTAGAAATGTGAATTTCAAGAATTGATCAAATGCATAATGTTAAATTATTCACAGAAATATATTTACAAGATTTGACTTTGTTGTGAACAACAATCCAGTAGAATGGGCCCATCAGAAGGATTTTTTTTGCATTAAAATGATAAGACTAATTGGTATGCATGTGATGTTTAGACATCAAAGAAAACTAGTGCTAATGTGGTGCCCAAATAAAGGAAATTCCCACATTAATCCCTCCTCATTGTTTACACACAACAGATTGTATTTATCAGACTACACAGGCAAATGAAAGGAATTTTGCAATTGCCTGGAGATAGGTAGAACGGGTTTATGTTTAGGAAATCGTTGTTTTCTAGTTATCATATTCTTTTGCCTGACAAAACAAACCAGGTCTGTGTGTCAGTCAGACCTTGCATGCCTTAAGACTTGGCCAAGGACAAAATCTTCTTCAAACCGCCACAAGAACCAGAATCCATTTCCAGTCATGAATAAAACCAGCATAACAGCCTGAGGGATTCCAGCAAAAAAAGAAAGTAATAAAAACAACAAAGACGGTCCGTAAAGTATTTCCGAAACAAAAACATTTCTTTTAAAAGAAAAGTTTAAAGAGAAGAATTGTCATGCTCCTAGAAAGCAAAAGTTTTTGTCATATTTGATGCAGAGGGCTTTCCAACAAGTTTACTTCCTTTAAATTGAGAGTAATTTGGAAAAACTAATAAAACAAATTACTGTAACAGAAATCATGGTAGAAAATGTGTTAAATAAATATTTCATAAGAATCACAAAGAAAAGGCAAATTGTTAAATAATACTTGATAATTCAAAAGTACAATGCCATCAGCAGATAATGTGAAGTTAACTGATTTGAAATACGAGAGGTGGTCAAAACGTCTTGCATATTCGTTTATTATTCCAAAACCAGATGTCGAACAAAAACTCTAATAGCCATTTTCAAGAGCAAGAAATTTGGTCTATCAAAAACAGTCTATCAAAAACAAAATGTCACCTCACGTGAGAGGAACAACGAAGTGATTGCAAATTACTTTGCAAATAATCTGAAATATACGATGCGACTGAAAATATAATTCCAGTATAAAAATAAAAAAACGTTTCGAAATTTACAGGAGTAGATGAAAACTTGTCCCTGTCAACATTAAATACTACCACCACTTTGCTAAACGCCATGTAGTCCCCATAGTAATTTTAGTAATAAATGTGATAGGAGGGGAATTCAAACTTTATGACTGGTAAATTTAATGAGAGAATTGTCATGGGTGAAACATACTCCAATGCGGATCTAAGGCAGCTGGTCAACTTATGTCACACATTTTGAGGCTATTTTTGATATCAAGTGTAGGTTTATACCCCTGATTAAAAGCATTCCCCTTGCAATAAAACGTAATACCTAGAAGAGTATTTGAAAAAGCTTTTCTTAGAAAAACCTTCATAGCCTCAGCAGCTGAATCAAGAGAAACGTCAAAAGATCTCTTACTAATTTGATTCAAGGAACATATCTTGGAGGTTATAAATATACAGTGGCGGCTCGTAGAAAAAATAAGTGGGGGTGCTGCGAGTAACGCATGCAGAGTAATGCTGTGAAGCACGCCAGTCGCGACTGCGGGGGCGACAGTCCTCTCTTGCTCGCAGCCCGGCGTGCAGCTTCCTATCACCTCGCCGCTGGAACTGTGAAACGCACAGTTGCATACAAATTTTTTTAAATCTTTTTTCATTAACTGGGGGATGACTAAAGAGTTAATTAAATAAATTAAACAAAACATTAAGAGTAAATGAAATTAGAAAGAATTAAAGTAAAAAAGACTCGTTATATTAAATGTTATCGATGATATTCAGTGATTGGGGGTGGTGCAGTTCCACACTGCTTATGGACGAGCCGCCACTGGAAATATACGTACATGTTTATAAATGGATTCAATTCAATTTAACTTGGCAACTACTCCCAGAGAACAAGTAATTGTCATATGGTAGAGGCCATACCCATTTTTTGTTGTTGATTAATTTAAATTTTTGTTTGGAAGACTTCAATTCAACTCAGTATCATACCATAAGCAAATAAATGGCATATGGTATGAGGGTCGTCAGTAGCAACTTGGACATAATTGTAATGGTGGCGCCACACATGGGATATTTGCAAAGTACAAGGTAAGTGAGTGTTTCGCTATGCAAACATTGGCCCACTTTGATGTGGGATAAATACCGACTTCTGGTGGGACAAGCCAAGTATTGGGCCAAGTGTTGGCCAAATAGGCAAATGCCCGATACACACATGGGAAGGACATTTGACAAAGTACTTGACAAATGTCCAATGTGTGACGCTGGCTTGTTGCCTAAGTACTTGCCAAATGGCCAGCTCACCGCTACACACATGTGTAATTGCAAAGTACAAAATAAGTGAGTGTTTCGCTATGCAAACATTGGCCCACTTTGATATGGGATAAATACAGACTTCTGGTGGGACAAGCCAACTATTATCCAAATAGGCAAGTGACTGATACACACATGGGCCATTTGAATGGGCCATAATTACACACATAATATTGTACTATTTCCACACATGCAACCATACCATGTAAAAAAATAATAATAATTTGGGCAAGGAACACATTATTTGGATTTACATTGATTGCAATGGGAAAAAATGATTCGAATTACGAACTTTTCCATTTACGAACAGAATCATGGAACGGATTAAGTTTGTAAATCGAGGTTCCATTGTAGATAGTAGGGAAACAATTCTGATAAACGTCTACGTAGAAACGGAAACCAGCTTAGACAAACTTTTTAATGAAATCAAAAAACTAACAAAAGTTCAAAACAAACCACTTATAGTAGTGGGAGATTTCAACTCTAAACACAACATCTGGGGCAGTAACCAAATACATCGAAAAGGCGAGAAGGTGATGAACTTCGTCATCAAAACGGATTTAGCATGGTTAAACTTAACACAGTTTAGTCGTACATTTATATCCACAAATGGTAAAGGATATATTGATCTTTCACTCACAAAAGGAGTCAGCAGTGTGGTATGGAGTATACTGGATGAAGAACCCCCGAGCGACCATCGGCTAATCTCTCTGAGAATAAATAGTGATACTACCTGTGCAAACCAGGAAAAGCCAAGAAGATTTCAGAGGAAGTCTACAAACTGGCCAACCTTCATGAAAATTTTCCAAGAAGGGATATATAAAGTAGTGCAAGGAACAACAGAGGACCAGGCCCGTAAATTTCAAAACCTATGTCTCTTGGCATGTCAAAAAGCGGTGTTCGGTTTGCAATGAGGGCGTTCTGGTGGACAACCCGGCTCCAAGAATTAAGAAGCATTGTACGGAAAAGTCGAAAAAAGCGAACCATAAAGAAAAGTATCAGGAGGTTAGAAGGGTATATAAAAATCTGATACTTACAGAAAAATACATTTCTTGGCGGAATTTCAGTGAGTCAAACTCTACTACAGATCCATTCGGCCTGCCTTATAAGATCCTGGCAGGTAAAAAAAATCCCAGACTGTAGTCCACAGTATAAGAATGGCAGATGGGTCATGGACAAAAATGCCAGACGAAACCAAGGCAGTCCTGCTGGATAAGTACTTCCCAAAAGACCTTGAGGAAGAGGATAGGGATTTCCATAAAAAGATCAGGGCAGATGCCAAAAAGCTTTCAGCGGCAATGAACAATCCCCCATTCCCCATGGGAGAGCTCCGATTAGCAGTAAAAACATTTTGGTTCGATAAAGCTTTAGGTGGAGAAGGTCTCCCAGTTGTAATATTGCCCAAGCTTTCAGCCTGTTGTGGTCGGCAATGGCTGAGCATGGTTCGAGCGCATGGAAGCGAAGTTTGACGCGAAGTTCGAGCATATGGACGCGAAGCTCGACCGCACAGAAGCAAAGCTAGAGCGCATAGACGCGAAGCTCGGGCGCATTTTGGCAGAGCTTGCACATAGATAGTGATTTTTGACTTGATTTTAAACTCGCGATGTATTTGATGTGTGAATGATTGTATTATTTAAAAACCTTCATGAAAATTGTCCAAGAAGGGATAGATAAAGTAGTGCAAGGAACAACAGAGGACCAGGCCCGTAAATTTCAAAACCTATGTCTCTTGGCATGTCAAAAAGCGGTGTTCGGTTTGCAATGAGGGCGTTCTGGTGGACAACCCGGCTCCAAGAATTAAGAAGCATTGTACGGAAAAGTCGAAAAAAGCGAACCATAAAGAAAAGTATCAGGAGGTTAGAAGGGTATATAAAAATCTGATACTTACAGAAAAATACATTTCTTGGCGGAATTTCAGTGAGTCAAACTCTACTACAGATCCATTCGGCCTGCCTTATAAGATCCTGGCAGGTAAAAAAAATCCCAGACTGTAGTCCACAGTATAAGAATGGCAGATGGGTCATGGACAAAAATGCCAGACGAAACCAAGGCAGTCCTGCTGGATAAGTACTTCCCAAAAGACCTTGAGGAAGAGGATAGGGATTTCCATAAAAAGATCAGGGCAGATGCCAAAAAGCTTTCAGCGGCAATGAACAATCCCCCATTCCCCATGGGAGAGCTCCGATTAGCAGTAAAAACATTTTGGTTCGATAAAGCTTTAGGTGGAGAAGGTCTCCCAGTTGCAATATTGCCTAAGCTTTTAGCCTGTTGTGGTCGGCAATGGCTGAGCATGGTTTGAGCGCATGGAAGTGAAGTTTGACGCGAAGTTCGAGCACATGGATGCGAAGCTCGAGCGCATGGACTCGAAGTTTGACGCAAAGCTTGGGCGCATTTTGGCGGAGCTTACACATAGATAGTGATTTTTGCCTTGATTTTAAACTCGCGATGTATTTGATGTGTAAATGATTTTATTATTTACAAATGAATTCATATATGTTTTTGAAATGTATTTTAATTGTAGGAAACTGAGTTAAATTGAATTTATTTTAAATATAAAAAGGCGTATTATTGAAGTATACGGTTATCATACAGTTACTCGTAGAATCTAGGTTCCACCGTGTAGTGGATTATTTTGACAAACGGAGACTAGAACACTTCAGCTCGATTAAGCGGTTGTCCCGATAATGCAAAGATGTCTTTTGCTCGATAAGATTTTGGAGGTTACCTTTCCAAAGGTTTGGAAAATCGCTAAAGTTGTATGGGTGCCAAAGGCTGGCGTTACGGCTGTTAGACCAATTCGCCTATTCCACGTCCTAAGGAAGGTACTCTATAAGCTTTTAACTAGTAGACTTAATTAACGTCAAGAGAGTAAAAATGTATTCTCGAAACACCAGTACGGAGTCCACATCCAATCAGCTACTAGCAGATACGTTAAGACCGTTAACGACGCAAAGGGTACACTGCAACACTGCCTTGCTATAGCTTTGGATATAGAAAACGCCTTTAATAATGCCGGGCTTAGCTGATACAGATAGGTTGTCCAAACAATCTCATACAACTGGCAGCGGGATTGTTATGTGAGAGAGGTCAGAGCAGGTAATGTAAGCCGAACGACAAAGGCTGCCCACAAAGGTTATGTCTGGGACCAATCCTTCAGCTTGTCCTAATGGAGTACTGGTTAACAGATTGGAAGACACTTGCAACCAAATGATTTGATGCAGGCATTCGCAGATGATGCCCTGATAATGCTGATTGGACCATCTGCAAAATTTCTTGAAAGGAAATGGAAAATGGTTTGGCCGACATGTGCAGATTTCGCTATGAATCTCAAATTGAAATATAGTACGGAAAAAATCACGGCTATTTTTCCCAAAGGCACTAAAATCCTGAGGGGACCAAGGATAATGGCTCAGGGTTCTCCGATTCCTCTTAATGCCTCATGACCTTGGTATCATGATAGATGAAGCACATATTTGGATCCCACACGTGAATTACATGCAGGGTAAAGTGGGAAGAATTGCAAATAAGCTTAATGCAACATGTGGAAAGACTTGGAGCGTAAAGCCTGAAATCCTTAAAAGCATCTACCTAAGAGCAATACAGCCTATGATGCTGTATGGAGCAGAGGTTTCGGGGTGTCGAAGCAAGGACACCAGAAAAATGAAACGCCTAAATGCAATGTGTCTTTCTGCTGGCGATAACAAAAGCATACAGGACAATGCCAACCTCCTCTTTGCAAGTATTATCGGGTTGTGCTCCGTTGTAACTAGAAGTACAGGCTAGATACAAGTTCTGGAAAGAAAGACTTAAGACTTCAAGACACATTAGACTTAGACCTGCCCCAACCTTTTGCTTGGTCATTTCACTCATCCTTGAAGGAAGAGCTGGTTATCAGTAATTGGTCAGACAACAGAAGACAGTAAATTACCTTGATAACTGCCTCAGCATGGACCAAACAGGGTATATATGTTCTGACTGGAGGGCCGCCTTGCAGGCTGTTGCAAGAGAAATGCTCAAATACAAAATGTCTCTAATGGCATATAGCAAGATAAACTCAAACTACAGAACAAATCCATCAAGATAAATTGGATTAAAGCTCATGTTGTACACATTGGAAACGAAAGAGCTGATGCTTTTGGAAATCATAGCTCACCATAAATTACCTGTCTAAAGCATACAAAGAGAAATTGTACTTAGAAAAAACATATCATGGCAAGTCATGGAGAAATAACAGGACAGGACAGGACACTTGAGTTCATCAGCTCCATAAAAAAAATTCGACCTTCTATGGGGTAAAGTCATTCATCTGGTAACCAGGGAGTTTTTACGATGCTTTCCTCAAATGGTTAAATATTAAACCTAGAACTGGGTTCTGTCCCTGTATTGATGGAGTGGATTCCCCGCTCCACATTATCTTCGAATGCCTATATGAGCAGAGGTCACTTCCAGGAAAAGATGGCTGAAGCTATTATAATTAAAGGGGGTGTATGGTCTTGTCAGCCTTCGGCTTTCGTAGATCAGCAGTTAAGTGAATTTCTCCTTTTCTCAGAAAAGGCAGTATTCAAATGTGCTCATGGCATATAAACTTACAATGGCAAAGTAGTGGATGTTCTTTTGATTCCTTGGGGATACTTATCTTTTTCTCTGGTTTCCGGTCTACTCCGGTCTACACCTTTTACAGTTTTCCTTATCCTTGCGACCCCCGCTAAGTCAAAGGAAAAAATGTTTGCTTATATAAACAAGCTGACTGTCTCCACAGGGGACTGGTTATTAAACACGGTCCTGGATGATGGGGGGGGAGGAGATGGAGTCAGTAGTACATCCCCTGAATCCATGGAAGGAAGCCTCTACCATGGATGAACATGCATGGGTTCAACTCAGATGTATGGTTGCACCCCACATTTTTTAAAGTCCCATCCTGTTCCAAACAGAATCGCAGCTTCTGCAGCAATTCTAGTACTTTGCTTGTTCTATGAAGTAATATTACACTGTGCTCATAAGCGGTACTCTTTAATTGCCCATTCTACAATTACTCTACAATTTCCCCAAGTCCGATTACTCATTTCATTTGATTACCGATTATATATACGAGGGGGAGCTGAGACGTTCCTGGTTTTGGCAAAAAATAAAAAAGTGAAAATTATAAATGTATACATTTATTCAACATACTCCCCCCTGAGACTGATACACTTTTCAGATCTTTGCTGCAGCTTTTCTAGGCCGAGTAAATAAAACTTGTGACTGTGCCCGAAACCAGCTCTCAGCAGCATGTTTGACACCAGCAAGGTCATTATAACGATGACCCTTCAGGTTTCTCATAGGTTGTGAAACAGATAATAGTCAGAGGGGGCCATGTCAGGTAAGTAGGGTGGATGGTGGCCAAATCGGAAACCTAGGGTGTCCAGTTTGGCAGCCACAATGTTGGACATGTGCACAGGTGCATTGTCCTGCAAAAGGATTCCCTTGGTCAACTTTCTGCAGCATTTTTTTTATTTCTTCCTTCAACTGGTCCAGATGGTTGGCGTAGTACTGTCCAGTAATACTACAACCCTAAGGTAGATAGTATCCTTGTCCCAGAAAACGGACACCATAACTTTTTTGGCTGATCTCTGAACACTGAACGTCTTTGGCAGGGGGAACCCACTGTGGCACCATTCATTAGACTGTTCTTTGGTTTCAGGATCATAAATGTAGAGCCAGGTTTCATCCCCAGTTACTAATCTAGCCAGAAATTTCGGTGTTGACCCAAAATGCTCCAAAATGACAGTGGATGCCCTCACTCGTTTTTCCTTCTCATCACTGTTCAAACTTTTCGGCACCCACTTCGCAGAAAGCTTGCGCATATCCAGAAAGTTTTTGATAATTAAACCAACTCACTCACAGGAGATGCCCAGTTCCTGGGATATCGTTTTGGCGGATATTTGTCAATCCACAAGAATAAGCTTATGGACAGCTGGATCAGTCGTGGTTGTGGGGTGCCCATTACGGGGTTAATCTTCAACACTGAAATAGCCAGTTTTCAAACAAGATATCCAGGTTTTTACAGTGCTTTAGGAAGGACACTTATCCTTTAGTGTTTGTGACATCTCAATATGAATATCCTTTGTAGACTTCTAGCAGAAACAAAAACTTAATGACGATCCGTAACTCGAACGATGTGTACTCCTATTAAGAGTACAATTTGTCCAAGTCTGATTATGATGCTGTGGTCAAGCATGCCTTAAGTTGGTCCACCGCTGTCTGACAATGGTCCGAGAACTCATAAGGGACATCCTTTTTGAGGAGATGATTCAGTGGGGTAGCCACCTGGGAGAGATTGGGAATGAATTTCCCGAACCACTTGCAGGATGCTAGGAAGGACCATACTTGTTTGATGTTCCCAGGGTACAGGAGTTCTAGAATCACCGATATTTTGTCCGGGTTGGCGCTGATGCCTCGTGGAGACAATGTGGCCCATGAATTTGACCGTATAGTCGAACATGTGGCATTTCCTGCGTTTGAGTCCAAAATTCCTGTCCCTGATCTGCAGGAAAAGTATTCGTACATTGTCCAGGTGTTGGTTAAATTCATCCCCAACCAGTAACAAGTCATCTTGATAAACGCTTACATTGAGTTCCGGAAGATCTTGTAGCATGGTGTCCACCACCCTTTGGCAGTGAGCTGCCGAGTTGCGGGCCCCCATTGGCATCCGTGTGTAACAAAATGTATGTGTGGGAGTGACCGTGGTAAAATATTTCTGGCAATCTTCTGCTATGAGAATCTGCCAGTAGCAGTTGGTTAGGTCCATTGCTGTCATGTACTTTTTCCCTTTCATGCGCGCCAGCAAGTCGTCGATTTTAGGCAATGGATATTTATCCGGCACCTTCACTTTGTTAAGGGCTCGGAAATCGGAAACCATGCGAAACTCCAAATCCACCCCTGGCTTAGCCACCAGTAGTGATGGTGCTGCCCACTTCAAACGCATGGGGATAAGAAACGACTTGTCCACCAGCGCTTGTACTTTTTGTACCAGCATACTGTGTTTCTTGGGGAACTGGAATAAAGTCTGCTTGCGATAGGACTTGCCCCTGGGACGATCTCAATGTTTTGTGGTTGCACGTACTCTGGACCGACCAGTTCCTGGAATAACTGTTGATGCTGATGCAGAAATCCGTTAAGTCTGGCTGTCTGGTCCTCGGTCAGCTGGGTGTCTTATCTTCCCTTAACGAGACGTTTTCAGGTTCCTCATTGCGGATGTTCTCCATCATTATGTGATGCAGCACCACGGGAGATGGGTCCTCCCCATCTGTTGCCGAATCTACCTCCACCTGGTTGGTGGCGTTTTTTGGTTTTAAAGCGCCACTAATGTGCTTCGAAATCCATGACGATATGGGCCTTGCTGAGGAATTCTACCCCTAGCAGCACCATTTTCCCTGGATTTCGACCTCCACCGCCCGTCCCTCCAACACCAAAGGTACGTGTGCAAGAAAGATGACTACGAGAATAGGATCCTGATCAGCTAGCTGCATCATGCGGGATGTGGCTATCATGGGTATCTGAATGGCTTTCAACAAATCATAGACGGGTTTACCGCCCATGCACGTGGTGGCTCCACTGTCCAGTAATGCCGGAATGGGTACCTGGTGGACCTTGACTTCTACCCTGTATAATCCACCGTCTACTGGGTCTGCCAGTTCCCCAACCATGGGGTCGTCCGCTACCTGGTTACACATCTGTAGCATGTTCATCTTAGCTAGCTTACCGCATCCTTTTGGACATGTGTTCATTGTGCAGGATGTCTCATTGCACATGGGGCACCCCAGCTTGTTGTTCGGATCCTGACGTACCAGTGGTTTGGTCTTCTCCAAGGCCGGCTGATTGGACCGTCTTGTATATTCCTTGGGTCTTGGCACTTGTTGTTGGCGCCAGTTTGATCGGCCCCATCTCCTATTCTCGTCTCTTGGTGGTCGTAACATTTGTGGATCTTGTGGCCAGACGAATATGTCCCTCAGGATTCTTTCTTGCCAACCGGTGATGGCATATAGATCATCCACATCCTCTGCCTGAGTGTAATGGAATTTACATGTAATGTCCGGATGCATAGCCTGATACAGCATCTGCATCTGCTGTTCCACCAGCGGCTCATGGGACAGACCTGATCATGGTCATGACCTTATCGATGAACTCCGAGGTGCGCTGACCCTTGGTTTGTTTGATAGTTGCAATTCTCAAGATCCCCGTGTCTGACTCCATACATCCGAATCGTTTTTTCATAATCTCCATGGCTGCCGCGAACGATTTCACCTTCTCTTGATGGTTCTGCAACCAGGTGAAGGCTTCATCTTCGAATACCCAGAACAGCGCCTTCCATCTATGTTCATCCGGTAAATGAAACATGTCGCAGATGATGTTGTACTTGTAGAACCAGTTGTCAAATGTTCCCAGTTTTCCCGTGAAGTGTGGCACGTGTTTGAAGAGCTTGATCACCTCCTCCATAGTGCGCGTTGTTTCTGGCTTCTCGCGGTCCACCACCTCTCTGTATTGTTCCTCCCTACTTCTTATTGGTGGTGTTCCATGAGATAACCTCCCGGGAGGGGGTCTGACCTCTGTCTGGGTTGAGTATGGATTCCTGAAGGTGTTGTCCGTTCCCCGATGGGTCCTCCACAGGTCGCTATGTCCCGTGTCCGTTGGGTATTCCTGCCTTTGCCTAGTTGGTGTGCAAAAACTGCCCTCTGCTTGTGGTTCCTCCCTGTAACCTGACCATAGAGATACCATTTGACGCTGCGCTGTCTCTAAACGATTGCCCCCTGGGGTCTGGTCTGTGCGTTTCCCTTGGTCCGTGGCCACTGGCCCCTCTGCTACTCTCTGGTTTGGACTACGTTCCTGTTGTATCTCTGCCAACTCCAACGCTGGTTGGATGCATTGCTGCATCATCCTGCTTTCTTGAAGTAGGGCCATCCGGTCCGGACGCGTCCAGTCGGCCTGCCCCTACTGCTGATCCCGAGTGGTGTGTGACCTGGGTTGTCCTTACATCGCTCATTGCTTTGTGGTAATCCACACGTATGGTGTCGTGACGATCCTTATTTATGTAGCTCGGTGAGCCAGGTTCTATAGGACGGTTTCTGTCCACAGTCTCCAGTGGTTGATCCTGAGTGACATATGCATCTCTGTGAAAAATGGGTATTAATTCTGCTCGACGATCGCTCAGAGGCTGATGGAGGCTGTGGTGGTTCGTTCTGTAGTGTTGGGCACCAGTTATTAGACGTAGCTTCAGGGTCTAATGGTTTCCGCTGTGTTGGGGTCTCTGGGGAGGACTCTCCGGTAAAAGATTCTGCTTCCTGGTCCGGAGGCTTCCCGGTCCCCTCTGACCGGCCCTCCGGCCTACCGGTGAACTTACCTCCTCAGAGTTTCTGGCTGTTGACGTTCATTGTTGACTTTTCGAGCCGCATTGGTGGAGGCTTGCTTAACGAGGTGTGGGGACAAGGGAGATTGAAAAGTGGCTAAACTTAATAGTCTAGAGTTGAGTTTAGTTTGAACGTTTATTAAACAGGTGACAAAATATGTAACGATCCAAAGGTACCAAATCCAAGTGCGGACAAATCCAGCCGGGCACGAAATATCAGGGAACTAAGGCTTATTTCTAAACAGCAGCACAAAACAATTTT
>JAQGAE010003496.1:0-14616 GCA_034696685.1 Julus scandinavius | reverse complement strand
TGCAATGCTTTTCCTAGTTAACTCACGGTTAACCTTAGGTTTAGCTTAACCTTTGTTGGTGCAACCGGCCCTAAGTATTGAAAATAAGTAGTATACGTTTTGCAAAATGTCTCCAACATTTAGGTAATTAATTGAGTATGTAGTTATTATGATTGTATGCGTTTATACATATACGGCCTTGCTAAACCTGCTTGTTTAGCGTTAATTGCATGGGTGATATTTCATTGATTAATGATTTTTTAAATAATTTTTAATGTTCCAATGACCGTTTATAAAATCTTATATGCAACAGTTTCCACATTTTCACTTTTATAAACTCCATTTTTCGCATGTATACTTTTAACGAAACAAGGTGCATTTAAAGACTGACCATGCATGCAATTAACGATATTAGGCAAAACAATGTTTGTTTACGAATATCCCTAATAGCAGATTAATTAATTACATGTTTTATGGTAAATGCCTGACGTTTCTGGCATTTGTAATGTTTAGGCGAAATGCAAATTTATTGAATTGCAGACTTAACCTTCTGCGAGCTTTTAGACGCCATGTTGTCATAAACTGATACTTGATATTTATTTTTCCCCCAATAATTGTACCGGAGCAACTATACATAGATTGTGAGATGAATAAATCTTCATGTATACATTAGTATGGTAACCTTATTTTTTTTTCTTCTTTTTTCTCCACCGTCAGGGTGGTCGTGTTTGGTCAGTTGGTGGATGGTGTAATTTGTGTATACGGCTATAACCACGTGCTTCATTTGCTTATGCTAATGGTCTATGAAATTTCATTGGCGTTCGTAAAGTAAATCCTTTAATGGTACGTATCCAAGCGTGAGAATGGCATTTATGTACCTGCGTTATAACCCTTGTCCGAGGGAAATTCTGGCGATGTAATTACGTTAAAGACAACAGGAAAAATAATGAACTGCTGCCCCGCTTTTCAAAAGTACAAGGATACAAATTGGGCACATTAAATTTAGCCAAAGCAAAAAATAAAAATGTGCTCACCATCCAAATATACGTGTCCGAGCAACTATATCACATAGGCCCCCCCTTATACCTTGCTCAAATTGATGACAGCCATATTCCTCCTTGGCCCTTGCGATAAAGCACGTGCAGGTACTGGCAAGTGCTCTTAATGTACTAAATCTTCCTCAGTGCAGACATGCAATTATCTAATAACTCCGCTCGGGGCATGCGAAACCAGAAAAGGGGACTGGAGAGAGGTGCTATCCTGATGATGGACACTATTAGTCGCATCGTTGGGCTCAGGAATTGGGTATATCTTTTACTGCATGGAGAACCCGGATCATGCAGAAAAGCACCTAAAAGCTTCCTGGAAAAATGTTTAATATACATTCTCGTTAACTGCTATAACTGTAAGATTATACCGGCTGCTGTTCTTGATTTTCTAGGTATTCTGTCATTTTCTGCTTGTGCAAAGGAGACATGGCCAATCTGCAAAAATATGGAGAATTTGGATGACTGGGGAAGTTTTTAAGTACATACAGCCACACCTCTTTTTTGCTAGCTTAATCATTCGTTTACCCTTTTTGTTTATTATTATCAATGCCACAAGTTTCTTTGTTTAATAAGAGATACTGTGGTATATATGTGATGTGTATTGCTGATGACATTCAACTCAGTACCCTACAGTCAGCAAATAAATGACATATGATAGGTGGGGTCGTACCCATGCAGTTTCAGGAGAATGCTCCTACGTCAGTAGCGATTTAGACATCATTGTTAGATTGAAATTCTACTAAATGTGGACATTCGCCAGGATGTCTATTCCTGTATATATATATATATATATATATATCTGGAAAATATATTATTTATATATGGATCATATACAAAAATTGGCCCAGTTCCATATATGAATAATATAGTACAATTGTTGTATATAATACAATTTAATTTATACAATAAATACCTTAGCTATATTCCATCATATATTGAACATATATGGCAACTATGGTGCCAATATATGTAATACATACTTGTAACACATTACATGAGTAGTACAATTGAGCTTACATAACTGTAGAAGTTGACAGCTGTCAATTAGAGAAGCTAATTACTTAATATCAACGTGCCCCAATTTACAGAGTGCAGCATTTCTGTCATACTCACTGAATGTTGGCAAATGTCCTTAACAAATGTGGTTGCCCTACGCTGGACCATCTCTATATACGGAATATGAACCATCCTGTGAGGGTTCCAAATAGGAGCACAATCTTGTAGTATGTTCGGGCTTACTCAAGGAACATTGTTCAAATGATTTGTCAACCAGAGTTTGGAGAGCAGCGAACATTTACTTTGAAATAAAAGAATATTAAGTGGATACCTTTAACTGTAAAAAACTCCAACCGCAACACTGAGGTGATCATCCCTAAACAAATGGTCGTTTGATTCTGCGATTCGTAATTGCGGTTAGATGGATGATTGAACTTGGCATGAACAGTTTTACGGGTTGTAAAACTACCTGCGAAGTGGAGCAAATTTCTGGAAAGATCACATCATGATTGCAAGATTCTTTCAAGCCCTCGCTTATTTTTTTTTTCTGCTGTGATATAACTATTGAAGGTCTCTTAACGAATTTTCTTTACTCAAAAATCCAGCTGCTTTTGGATGGACGGCACCTTGTGTGCATGCATTGTTTTTTTTTTTATCTAATTATATGCGTGTACAAAGATAATTTTTGCCGGACTCCATTTTAACAGAAGATCGTCTGCCAGATAAAATGGCCGTCTCGTTAGTCTACAACCATATAATGCACAATTTTGCTATCTGAAATGCTTGGAAAGTTTATGGGAGTTTTGGGCTTGTTTTATAGACCATTGCTGATGGTATATATGTAACAAAAAAAAAGATTGGGTACCCTGGTGTTACAGAAGATTTAGCACGCAAAAACCAATGTTTTCAGACACTTTGTCATTAGTTTGGAATGTTTCAAAACTATTACTGGTGGATTTTCATTAGGGGTACTCAAACGAACTTTTCGCTTGGACAGTTGGGCTATCTGCGTTTGGCCCACATACGGTGCGCATGCGCATTAGATTCGAGCAGCTCTGCCAAGGTCCACAAGTTTGTGGCAAGTGCACAATTAAGCCTGCCACTTCTTTTTTCTCCAGCACTTCTGCAAGCCCCAGCCAATAAGAAGGCGTCATTTTAAAAAACGAGGCCAGCACATGTACTATGGTCCCAATTAACTGATAAACTGCAGACATGTGCGAAGTTGTTGGTGTCTGTTTGACTAATCCTATTGACTTTTACTAACTGAAACTTTGTTAAATCTTGGGTGTTTTTCGTATTATTTGCAGAAGTCGTTCGTGGCGACATTCGCCAGTTGCAGCAGGAGTACGGCCGTCTTAGGGCCGTTGTCAGCCGGACGTTAAACAACAGTGCCTATTCCCAAGTGGATTTGATGGAAGTGTTCCAGGGCATCTTCACAACGGTGAAGCCGCTATCGACCCAGCCCACATAAATTGGATTGTTAAAACTGCTTGTTCTTGTAGCATGCTAATTTCAGCACGAGTATACACGGGGAGAAATGGATGGAAAATTGCACCAGGTTGGACCTTAAATGTTGGGTGGGCGCACTTTGGAGACTCGAAATCATAAAATTCGCCGTTGGAGGGCGTTCTTACATTTTCGCACCATGGGGGATCGGCGACGCACGAATGATCATAAAAGTATTCTGGCAACTTGTGTGGCGCTCCACTGGTTCACTCGCTACGAGTGGTGCAGCGCCATCTATGCCGCGCGTAAGCCTAATTTTTTCCAATTTTAGAACAATTTATAATCGCTTTATTGTTGTTGCCCGCCTCGCTACAAAAAAAAAAGGCAAGCGCAGGTAATTTTTCTTTTTAGTAAAAATCATTTTTGGGGGCTTAGACCAAGCCCATGCCCCCTTTTTTAGCCTCGGGCATTCCGGGGCTTTATACTTAATATGCAACTAGTTTTAAATGACGTAGCAATTTTTAAAAAAGAAAACTAGAAACTCATTGGCATTATGCTGCCCCCGTGGGGTGGGGTTTCATTTAAATTAATGATTAATAAAAAAAAGTATTTTAATTGCATTATCCTTTGTTGGGTTTTCTAAGGACTTTTCAAGATGTCGCACCTCTGTTTACGTAAACATTAATATCAGTAATTATCATTTGGTTGCAGTTGAAGCAATATGGTAGGGACCATTGAAAAATGAGATCCCCGAAATCCTTCAAAAATTGCCTACCCTTCCCTACCTATTTTTACCCTGACTCCCTCCCCCTCTTGAGGACGTCCTTTTTGAATGGCCACCAGCTTGCTTTTAATTAAATTGAAATAAATAATATTCAATTGTTAACTTCTCGTCCTTAAACATGAATGAATCTTTCCTGCTAGAATACATGGCTTTACATTCTCAAACTTGTCCATTTTAAATAGGGAATGTTACATTGAAAAGCAGTCGAAAATCGTATTCCTTAAGCATCAGTTGCTTTCCTATTAATTTGTTAAAGATATGCGTGCACCAGTTGCTAATATATAACAAGTTCCGAAAAGGTATGTTCTCGTGTTCAAAGTTTGTCTAGAAATTGAGTAAGTACCCTGCATGGTTTTATCTTTAGTTTTAATGAAAGGGTTGATCGCATTTATAGGACTTCTGGAGCTGAAAGCATATTTTCACGAATGTATTACCAATGTTTTATGAATGAAATAAGATGTACATGTTAGTGAATAGTCAATGTCGTTTAATTATTACTTGTGACTCTGCCATCATACCATTGAATTTGCTAGTGTTGGATGCATGCTGCAACATGGTATATTACATGCTATTGCATTGACAGTACGGACCATTGATTTTGGCCCATCAAGGGGTAAAATGGCCCAAATACAGCCATATATAACTATATATGGCCTATCTATGGTCATATATCCCACCAAGTGCCAAAAATGGTCCATATGCGACCATATATATTACTATTCATTTTTGGTCTTTCATGGGGCATGTATAATAATATATGGCCCATATACAGTTATAGATGTGCCTCAGATATATATCTATATATGGGCCACATATTTCCCATATAATGTACCATTAAGTGACAAATACAGCCATATATGGGCCAAATATCTCCTATCAAGGGCCAAATATGGCCCCTATGCAGCCATATATGGCCCTTATATCGACATATATGTCCGTATAGGGATCATATTTGTCCCTTGATGGGACATAAATGATATCCCCACTTTTGTATAAATACATTTTATTATACAAATGATCAAAATAATCAAATTTGTGCTCTATGTTGTGTATGCTGCATGTGCAGCTGCTCAAAGTTTAGCTAAACAAATATTTTTTTAGACCCATTAAGATTATCCCAAGAAGTTTCTGACTTGCATGTAGTTTGATGTTGGCCAAGTATAATAATATTAATTTTCTCTTAACGAAAAGCAGTTAGCGTTGTTTATTTTTCCGATATTTGGGAGCAAGTGCTTTTTCGGATAGTTTATTATGCAATTTCCATGGCTGTTTATGCCTTGCTCGGGCCCTTCTCCCCTGCTGCTAATTTCTAAAAACAACTGGATATTTATACCCAGTCCATATTCTGTATTTATGGTTTTTGCTCTGGCATTTTTGTGCGTTTCATAAAGTGCCCCCCTCTGGTCCACTGCAATTATTCTTTGTTATTTGTTTTTCCGTAACGTATACACTATGTAGAGCCATTCGTGCTTTTTTTTCTCTCACTAATTTCCCCTTCCCTGCTTTGTTTTCGAGTTAATTTCGTATGCATACCTGCACGTTTTTTTGGGGGTTTCGATGGCTTTCTGATAACAACTGCTCAATTTCCTGCATGTAATCAGCTTTTGTCAATACCTGAAAGCTTTATTTCAGGCTGTACTCTTCAATCAAGACAAAAACCAGATTTCAACGAGACTAGCACGGGTAAGCTAATTTTAAGATAAGCATAATTATTGTAAAAATGTCTATATTTTAAAATTACCAAATGGAAGACTTGATTTATTTCCAAAATGATCTGGGAAATGAACGTGAAAAGGCACATTCAACTGCAATTTTCTTAAGGGCCATTAAATCGGGAAATGCCAAGAAAGTAAACAGAAATTGACTATAGGAGCCTATTTCGAATTACAGCCGAGTAGTATACAGGTAGGACCATGCATGATTCAGGAGGATATTACATGTGTAAAGCCGGGTCCACACCCACGGAAACACGAAACATGAAACCACGCTTTCAGGAGCATGCTTAAAGCAGAGGTGTAAATACCAAAAAAGCAGGTAAAGGAGAGCATAAGTCTTGAAATGATGACACTCCTACAAAGCCAATGGGGACAATCTTCGTCGTCGTTGTCTGGGACCCTAAGGCGAAATGTGGGTCTTACGTGACTGTACTTAGCCGACGGCTGAGTGTATGCGTTGGTACAAGCGCCGTAAAGTGGAAACATTTGTTTCCATTGATCCCGACCGCTTCTTGGACGACTGGCGAAATGCTTTTGAAAGCAAGACAGCCTAGAAGTTTGCTGAAACATTGTGACAGAAACTTGTTAAGCAAACATTTATCGAAAACCTTGCTTTTGCTATATGGTTTCATTGGTGTGGATCTGAAATTTGCCTTGTAGATATCTTGGTACATTTCTTAGAAATTAGAAACACTGTTTATTCAAAACTCTGATTAACTATGATATCTTTTAGTCTTTGACAAACTTATATTAACTAATATAGCGAAATAAGCATTTAACAAGTGATTCTGTTGTCCAATACTATTTGTAAAGTATATGTTCCCTGTAAGTTGGCTACCTTTGCATGCAGACAGACACCTCTGATCTGCCCCCTCATACGGCTCTAACTGTCCTGTCTTTAGAACAATATTTTTCAACATTTTTGGTGCAGCGCACTCACTATAATGTTATGATCATAATCATAGTTATTCTAACCAAAATTCTTATTTTTAGTTTAATAGCAAAGGGTAAACCAGAGGGTGAAAATCACCTGATATGACTACCATCGTGCGTGATGTTATGGTCAATTTTAGTATTCATTTTTAAAGGTACATAGTAGTACATGCATGGTTAGTTTTATATAAATGGATGAAAATTTAATACATAATTGGTGTTGGACAAACCAACCAAAAACCCTATTTTTAATTTAAACCCAGATTTTAAACCAGTGGGTGGGTCAAAGTCACCTGATATAACAAGGGAATTTTCGTTTACATTTTTAATGACTTCAATGTCTTATAAACAGACGAAAATTATAAGTCCTTGACCATAGTTATTCTCACCAAAATCTGTGTTTAATAACAGATCAAATTCCAATTTCATGAACCATATAATCGCTAACGCAAATTAGTCTTTAGTTTATTTACTTGTTAAAGTAATTTAAAATACATTTAACGTCTAATGGTCAAGTTTGCAGTTACGATGCATTTTTTGTTGTTGTTATCTTCTGTTGATTTCAAGTGTGATGCCAGGCTATTTAACGTTCGGCAAAGGTGAGTATATTTCGTTGGGGTTTGAACCCGAACCCATTTGTAATTTGGCGTGCTTTCAGCTAAGGGGTTTTGTTGGCGTACGTGGCTTTGTTGAAAGGAAATTTACAGAATATAATGAGTGAAAACAAGTTGATAAGCGAAGAATTGCAGCGAGTTCATTAATCAACGTACTGTCAGTCAAATGCGAATACTTGCCACTTGCACTTCCCTCCAATTAAAAGCAGTGATTTGTCAGGAACGGTGTACATCTATGGACTTATTCTCTGGTCACCTAGCTAATTAAAAACTAGCCATTGGCGAGAAGGGATAATGGATACGAGAGGCGGGGGGAATGCGGGAGCCGAGGATCCCCGAAAAACGTTACCTCTTTTTAGCTCATAAAAGGAGAGATTGATGTTTAGTATTTAAAAATAAAAGGCCAAGGAAAATCCCGAGAATGTGAATCGGCCCACGAAAACAACAAAACGAATCTGAAAAAACGTCATTGTGCCAACGTCGAATTTTTGTAAATTTTTTTTTTATAAATCCTTGGATTAGTGTTTTGCATACATCGAATGGAGGCGAACAAAACTAGTTTTTCTTCAAAAAAAAAAAAACCGGAATAAGCAGTAACTGAACATAATGATGATACGCTCATGCTAATCTGATTTCGGAGCCAAATTGTAAGCATGGGAAGGGTGACACGTGTTCCCAATTACGCCAACTGCTGAAACTCGTAAAGATTAATTATTTTGCTGGTTCTCACCAAATGCAAAGTGGGATGATGAAGGGCCTTACATATGAAACTGTAGTCATTACGGTTACTTCAGTTGGTTAAGAAATATATTTAAGACGAGATAGTCCTACAATGGCCATTCACGCAGGGTGCCTGCGGCTGCAGGGCTTATGGTCAACGTGAGGTCAGTACCTACTATACGTTTTGTAGGGTTAAAACAACAAAAATAATAAATAATCACTGTCTCATTGACAACACTCAGTAACTTTCTTCTGCATGTATAGATATAGGTACATTCAGACTTTGGCAAATTGTACTCATTAGTAGAAGTACTGATTACGATTGCAGTCGAATCATGATAGCCTATAGTTGAGAAGAGTACATGTAATCAGTAATCATATGAAATGAGTAATCAGACTTGGGCAAATTGTACTCATAAGTAGGAGTACTGATTACGTACGATTGCAGTGGAATCATGATACTCCATATAGTGTGAATAAGAATACATGTAATCAGTAGTCATATATATATATGAAATGAATGAAAATCAGACTTGGGCAAATTGTACTCATGAGCAGGAGTACTGCATGATTACGCGTATATTGGAATCATACTCCACAGTGAGTTGAGTATAAGTGATCAGTAAACATACTAAATTTTTAAAATACTAAAAACAGTACTTAGACAAATTGTGCTCATGGATATGAGTATGGCGGAGTTTCGCTTAGGGAACTCAATTTATTTTAAACACAGTAGGTTTTATTACAAGTAGAATCAATTAATATTTATAAAGACGTGACAATGTGAACTAAACGTTAATAATTAAATATAAAAAACCGTGCATCTAATCACAATTAAAATTAGGATACATTAGCCTTTAGAATGACACTCATTTTCGTTACGCAAATGTATTCAATGTACTCAATTATTGACTTAGGACCGGTTGCACCAACAAAGGTTAAATAAAAGGTTAGCTAACCTGAGGTTAAATAAAACCACGAGTTAACCTCAGGGTTAGCCTCATTGGTTTTCTTCAAGTTAACCAATGGTCAACTGTTAACTTCCTTTGGTGCAATGCTTTTCCTAGTTAACTCACGGTTAACCTTAGGCTTAGCTTAACCTTTATTGGTGCAACCAGCCCTTAAAGTATTTCTATTCTTACTCGATTACATTGTTACTCATAATTTCAGATTGCTCAAGAACATTTGCAATCACCTGTTATGAGTAGAACATTTTTGTAATCGGGTACATTGTACTCGTTTTGAGTACAGATCCATTCAATTACTTTTGTACTCATACATATTGAGTACATTTGGTGCTTCAATTACACTTTTTACACAGTATTCTAAATGACTAAACCAGAAAACTTAATGTGATCCAACCAAAAACATATAGATGACATTATAAATGCATACGCTTGAGACCGGTGAAAAATATGCTTTTGGAGAGGTTATTCATTTGCTCAGAATGCATTTAGACAGGTTCTACTGTATGTGAAATACATGTATACTAGGTATTCGCCATGCAAATATACAGAAACAACTACAATACTTTCTTCTTCTCCACCTGATCTTTTCTTTTGCTACTTAATTAACATGAAACCCTTAATTTCGTAGTTGTCTTATTGGACGCCAAATTTATGGATTTTTTTCCCCCCATATACGAGCATGTGTTCCTCTCACATTTACACGCGTTAACCCAGTGTTGCCCATTTTTAACCACCAGCCTCCTCCCATAAGTATTCCTTCTATACTCACTTTTCATTCTGCAATTCAAAACATTTTCAACCAACCTACCTGTTCGTGGCCACACTTCCGAGAAACGACCATACGCCTATAATGGGAATTTTTGGAGTATTTTTTTCCCCCAAAATTTCATAAAAACTCGTATAATGAATGAAAGCCTTTTTTTATCCTTCTTGCCCTCTGCTTGCTGCTTCTGCAGTTCATATTTTGGAAGGGAGAATTTACGAGTTGAAGTTTTATTATGAAATATTGATGGGACACTCCCTACATTAGCCTACCTAAATTAGTTTAGTAAAGTTAGCTATAGATTGGCAGTGATGTTTCGGTTTCCCAATTTGGCCCACACATTTCGGATGGAAATGGAGGTTGAAAATTTGAACAAAAAAACACAGTTGATGGCGATGGGCGTTGTGCAAACTGTAACATTGTAGAACGTGGCCTCATGATTAGTGGTGTAATCTTAAAGGATGTCCCTGCATCATCACCTGCATAGTGTAAGTCTGCCAAATTAATGCCAGATTCCATGGGCCGGGTGAAATTCTCTCCTTTTATCCCCCCCCCCTTCCCCCCGATATACATTTGTTGCAACGTCGTTGCTATAGGAAAACTAATTAGCGCAAAAAGCTAACAACTTAATTAAAGATTTGTTTTAAAAATTGAATGTCTGCCTCGTCCGTGGTCTAATGAGTTGGCCAATTATGTAGGCCAGGCCCTCGCATTTTCGGCAATCCAAGTACACTGTTCCCTGAATTAGTTTTGGGAACAGGTTGTTGTTTCTTGTCACCCCTAATTGCTCCTGTCACGTAATATTACAAGTTGGTTATATTTGTGTTCGTCCGAACAATGCTTCGGGTTTTTTTTAGTTAACTAATTACAAATTTTTCTCGAATTACATGTAAGTGTTCCATGGATTTCTGGATTAACAGTTTCTATGTATATTTTCATGGAAGTTGAGTTACTATTACTTAAGGGGCCATTCAAAAAGGACGTCCCCTAAATTCCTTCAAAAATTGATTACCATCCTAGCTCTCACCCTCTGTCCACATGGTGTAACATTTCTTCTGATGACCATTTCCCCTTTCACTGACTTTTAAAACTTAATTAAACAGACAATCCAAGAACTGAAAAATGCCATCATTAGTGGACGTCCACAATGGCTGTCCCCTGTCCACATGTCAGCAGACCCCCCAAACCCCCTCTTGAAGACATCCTTTTCGAATGGCCCCTAAGAGTAAAGTTAATTACTAGATATTTGCATAATTAATTCACCAATGATGTACTTAATTTCTTTTTCATTTTAATTCCGATGATGCAACCTCACAAGGTGTTCAAAAACTGCTCGAGCGACATGTAATACGGACTTTTTTTTAGTTAGCGTTTTTCCAGAATTTCCTCCGCTCAAACAGGAAACATGGTGATTTTCATCAAGATAATATATACAAGTAATTGCGAACGTGAGAACGAAAAAAATAAATAAAAATGCAAATATCTCCATGACACTCTTTGGGAATTCTTCATGGTTGCATTATTGAAATTCGTCTTTTGGTAAGTTTTGACAATACTCATTACAGTAAATTGTATTTGTTGTCCAAATATTGTGTGCATGTATTTTTTTTAAAAAAAAACATCAATATGGTTAAAATTTTCATTTTCACCTGGTTCAGACCAATGCTAAATATAGATAATGTCACATTTATCCTAAAGCCAGGTCTCCACTGAAGGCAACATGCAACACCTAAACCCAAGCATACAAACACTCAAGACAAAAGTCTCCACCAAAAGTTGACGGGAAAACTGAACAAATGTGTCCAGTTTCGGCATTTGAGCACATGGCTGAGCATGCGCAGTAAAGTGGCAACCATAATTCTGGCAACAAAAAAACGTGAGAAGTTTGCTCAAACATCACGGTAAGCAAACTTTTTATTCATTATTTGTTTCAGTAAACCATGTTGGCGTTAAAGCTGAACAAATGTGTCCATGCAGTTTCAGGTCCGCATTTAAGCACATGGCTGAGCATGCGCAGTAAAGTGGCAACATTTTTTCCTTTGATTTGGACCGCCTCTCGTGCGACAGGAGAAATGTTGCCGAAATCATGGTTCTGGCAACAAAAAAACGTCAAAAGTTTGCTCAAAAGTCACGGTAGACAAACCTTTATTCATTATTTGTTTCAGCAAACCATGTTGCCTCAACATTGTTGCCCCATGTTGCGTTCAGCGGAGACCTGGCTTTATGCTATAATTTTTAATTTGTGTGATTAAAACTATGAATTTCAGTTTACATCAGATCATTCAAATGGAAGTTGAATGACATTATATATATTATCAATTTAAGCTATTGTATATAATTTTTTTTTTCACTTTTTTTGTATTTTTTAAATTGCAATTTGCTCAATTTGGTGTAATGCATTTGCTGTCCAATCGCCAACTAAATTCAATTAATTTCACCATCCTTTCAGAGATATAAAATTTGTTAACCACCAGCTAAAGCAATTAAGCACACTCGGGCCAACAATTAGTAATTAGGCAGCATATAAAGAACTCATTAGTGCGTGCACGTTGAAACAAAAAGGTCCGGTGTTTTTACGTGATCTAATTAATTTTTTTTTTTCAACTGGATTCATTTAGTGAATTTAAATACTTTTATTGATGACATGCCAGGGGTGGTGTGTGTATGTTCGAGGATGTAACAGCGGTTTAGGGTAAATTAATATTTAGGGGAGTTAAGTCACCTGCAGTAGTGTAACCTATAACTCATTCGTGCATTAGTAATAAACAAGTTACAAGTTTTCAACACTTTTCAAGGAAAAAGTTTTGAACGAATTTCGGAAAATGGAGCGAGTGTTGACTTTTCAGTTTCACCTGGCTCTCGTACGCGGGAGGTTCGAAAAGTAACATGACATAATTAAATGTGAGTATTTGATAACTGCCACTTGCCTTAAAGAGCTGTACAATTTTGATATTTACATATATTTACAAAATGGCGGCTGAAACAAACCCGGAGGGCAAACGTTTTTGCATATGTTTGTAAAAACGAGTATATACGTATAATGTACGTCTTGGTGGAGACCCGGCTTTAGTAGCAGTGTTGGGCAGTAATTAAGTACATTGAATGAATTTGAGTAAGGAGTAAAAGAATACTGAGTACAGCGAATATGAGAATTTATTTTTGAAATTTTATTTTTAAAAATGCAATTTTTGGAAATTTAATTTTTTGGAAATTTTGTTTTGGAAAATTTTATTTTTAGGAATTTTATTTTTGATTATTTTATTTTTTGGAAATTTTATTTTTGAAAAGTTTATTTTGTTTTTAGAAATTTTATTTTTAGTAATTTTATTTTTTTAGAAATTTTATTTTTGAAAAATAACATTTTATTTTGTTTTATTTCTCCAAATTTTATTTTTTGAAAATTTTATTTTAGATATTTTTATTTTTGGAAATTTCTCTATGGTAAAAAGGTAATTTTTCTAAAGTAAAAACTAGTACCATAGTGGACCATATAATATAGACAACAGAACAGGGACAGTCATAAAATTCTTTATACACTGAGATGTTATAGATTTTGAGTACTTAAGTACTTCACTAGACCGCCCTCATATATTTGGTACAAGTGAGTTCTGGCAGTTAATTAACGAACCATTTATTTTTTATTTTTTATTTTCCCTTCTGCAATTTGATTGGACGAGGTTATGCCTTCTCTAGAGAGTTATGCGACCAATTGTTGATCGACTCGCAAGTCCCTCTCGTAAAAATATGGCCGCGAGGGGGCGTACAGTTGTCAATTACGTTAATTGCAGTTTAATTAATTTTTATTTTGGCATTTGCGGCGAGCATGATGAAATGTCAATCTTGACTTTTCCTCATTAATTACCTGAATTATCTTTTAAACGTGCGTGCAAACCGTTTCATTGTGTCCAAGAGATGGCCGGAGCTTAACAGAGGTTTAATTTCGCTACCAGAAAACAAAAGAACAATTAGACCGCTTTAATGAAGATGCGGTGATTTAGGGATTGAAAACCGCCTTCCAAATTCTAACCCACCCCCCACTTTGTAATCTTTTTTTTTTTAACCTAAGATGAAATAGTTTACACTAATACCTGTCCTCGAGCAAATCCAATCTAGTTTCTTGGTTTCTTGTTTGAATTATACAATGTATAGTTTGTAAAAGTATTTTTTTCTTCCTAGAAATTAGCACCATCAAGCCTTTAATTCTTAATCAACGGAATCCTTGAAGAATAATGTAGTTTTAATTCCTGGTAATCTGGTCGTTAATCTAGAATTTATCTGAAAATGAATTTAAATCTGGTAATTGGGTTTAATCTAGATTTTAATTTAAATACAAGTAGTTTGGGGAATTGTCTCTTGGGAATTTTAATGTTATTGTCAGGGAATTTCCCTTATGTACCTATACAGGGTGTTTCAGCGCTATGTTGCCAAACGTTGTGGGCATGTAGGATGCGTCCATACAAGCTAGTTATGTTAATGTACCCATAGGCGGAATTGCCCGGTTAGGGTGCTGGAGGCCACCTAAGATCAATGCAGTCCCAATGGCACGTGTACTGGTTGACCGATGGTTGGCCGCCCGTTCCAGAACATCTTCCTCGAACGCAGGGGTTCGTGCACTTCTCGAACCACCATCAGCTCTCCTGATCTGAAGC
>JAQGAE010003495.1:0-14618 GCA_034696685.1 Julus scandinavius | reverse complement strand
ATTGCGTGCGTGGTTCGCCAGATGGCGTTTTCGCCTGCAACGCACAAAAGTGCGGCAAGTGTGTCTGGGGCATTAGAGGGATCACAACCCTATCCTTTTTAATGGGTCAGGCTTGCAAAGATACTCACAGTTGAATTAGTGATGTTTGGGTGGGGGTGAGAATTGTTTGGGGTGGTTTGATGTATCAGCAAGGACCTCATATTGTTGTTTTTCACTTTAAAATGGTAGATTTTTTTAAAAATTAATATACAAGTTTGAAAAATGTTCGTTATTTTGCACATGCTGCCAACAAGAGCAAGCATGAGATAGGCAAGTTGTGAGTGCAAAAAATCAAATAATAATTTAATTTTAAAAAATCTACTATTTTAATGTGAAAAATGACACGAACAGTACCTTGCTGATTTATAAAGCTATTTTAAACAATTTTTATTTTTACTTAATTTCTTTTTTTTTGTTTGACTGTGAGTGTCTTTGCAAATTTACCCATTGAAAGGGATAAACACGATATACCTATCAGAAAAGCAAGTGTCTTTTAAACTACATGCATATGGGAGTTAAAATATAAAATTAAATTTTAAATACAAACTGTTATAATTTCAACTGATTAAGGTGCAGCTTCATTCAATTCAAGGACGTTCAATTTAGAAACGACCTTGTCATTTCCTGAGGCTACAGCTATAGTAGGGATCTAGAAGAAAATTAGCAAACCCGTGACCCTACAAAAACTGACAAATATTTTTAGGAGGGACTTACTGTAGGGCATGGACATGACAATACCTAAATATTTTCTAATGAAACTATGCTTACGAATGAGCATTGCAATTATTAAAACCAAAAACAAAATCAGCTCATTCAAACCAAATTTGTATTCTGTAGTGGATTTAGCATTCGATTTCGTCGTCCGAGGATTATTTCACAACTATAACAACTGTTAAATACGCAATACTAATCTAGATAGTCAATCAATTGTGTAAATTTACCTGTTTTCACCATGATAAATCGAACGGGGTTGGCACGTATTCGTTGTCAACACAGGCTGCCATTTTTAAAAGGTAAACAAAGTTACGTGGGGACAAAGTGGGGGCGTCATTTTGTCCCACTGTTTCACAGAGAGCGCCTGCTATTGGTCAGCAGTTGAAAAAGAATAAAAATTCGACCAATAGGAACGCGTGTTAGATATATAAAACAACAGCTGGAACCATGACAAGCCATGTGCGAACCCCCGCCAAACTCAATTAACACCAGTTATTACTTCAGCGTTTTTATGTTTTATAATTGCTAAACAATAGATTTGGAACCTTCGTAAGTATGAATTACTTTTGGATTACATTGCACATTCCAATATAAGATCAGTATTTTTGAATCAATTTTTAAAAATGGAAAAACAAGATGGTAAAATGATTGAAATGACCTTCTTTTTTTTTTTCGTTACTGAACGGATGTTTTCGTTTTGTTTAATAGTAGTGTAGGTTTAAAAATGCATACCAATAAATGATTTTAAATGCACACCTTTCACTCTTGCGTGAATGTTATTTTTGGGGGAACTAATTGTCACCCATGTCCACATACGATTCATACTGAAATAAAATATTATTAAGAAATTAATTTTAACTTTCAGTCTAACAACTACACCATCATTTTTAAAGTTGTACTTCACTGATAATCAATTATTTTTACACTAATGGCAACTGGGGGTACTACAACCACCAATATCAAGTCATTGATGCGAAAGCTCCAAAATTTGCTCAAGAAAACGAAATACATAGGTGAATTTAACGTTGAAAAGTAAGTCTAGTTAACAGCTGCTAAAATCTGGATGGAAATTTAATTTTATAGATTTTTGCATTTGTAAATCAATACATTTCATTTCAGTATCTCGATAGGAAAATCCGAGGCTTATGTGCCAATTTACTACCATATTTTCTACAAATTCAGCCAAATTATATCGACCAGAGTCTCTCATCACCATGTGAAATTGTTGGCTCGTAACGATGCCAAATTCATCCAGGGAGTGCTTCGCCTTTTAAAAGATGTGTTTAACTTTGTACCACAATTGACAAAAGAGCAATTTCTTCAAACTGGATTTTCTGAACTTAAGGTGAGCCTCCATAACTACTAAGATTAAAATACACCTATACCTTGCTATACGGCCTTTTTCGATTTACGGCCCACTATGTTTCGCTATAACGGCCAAAAAAAATGCTGTAATTAAAGAAACTGGCCAAAAAATGTGATAAGTTGGCTCAATTTGCACAAACAAGGTCGGATTTGACTAACAGTAAACAACTTGGAGGTTTCACTTCGTTTAAGAAGAGAAAAAAATGAAAATCCCAATGCTGAAAGAATTGATTCGCTATACAACTTTTTCGTTTTACAGCCAACTTTTCCGGAATAAATCTAGGTCGTAAAGCGAGGTATGGGTGTATTCGTGCCGACCTGTGCTAATGTAGCCTTTGAATTCTAGATCACAACATGTATCGAAGTAGTTCAACTCCTTTACAATATTCACACGAGCGAGTCCGGCCAAGTCGCAAGCGCTGGATCTGGTAGAAGCATGCGTGAACCATCAAAGGCAAGTTAAAGTTCTGGTTTACAAATTGTGAAATCGAATTCATTGACTTGATACAAGATAACAATTAAGCATGTGGACCAATTTATAGGCCGGTAGGAGCAATTTTCCACAAAGACAAAGCCTACCAGCATCATTCAATGGTAATTAATTTAGTGAAACTCAAATGTCGTCTTGAGTTAAAATCAAACTGCAATCAGATGTTTGGATCTAAGAATTCTGAATTTCAGCACCACTACTTGACAAGGATAAAAAACAACGTTTACAGAAACTAGTTCCCAAACCAGAGACTGTCCAAGAAGAGCCAATTGATCATTCAACGCCAAAGGAAAATGAACAAGGTAAAGCTAAGTTCGGTTGTTATCTTGAACAGCTATTTAATAGCATACCTTATTTTGTTTCTAATTCCAGCTGAAGCTGATGAAGCACGTTACTGGCAGCTTTCAGGTGCATCATCACAATCTTCGATAAACTTGGCTGGCAATTACATGGGAGCAACTAGCGAGAATGAACATGGCTATGTTCTGGTAAGACATTTTTTTTATAGATCTGCAAAGTAATTAAAAATGTTAAGCAATCCAGCATGTCTTAATTTGATATTTGTTTGGAAATAGGGTGATCTAAATAGTTTAAAGAAACAAATTGCAGATATAAAAGTAAAATTAGATGAACTGGCAAATTATGTGTATTCACCTGTCCATGTTTTGCCAGTATCAGTAAGTGGGTTAAAACTATATATGCAAAAGTAGCCAATAATACATTCAAAATATTTATTTTTTAATGTCAAATTTTTTCCACAGCGATCAAAATCGGCCTCTCCAACAGATGATGAGCAGTAAAAATTATTTTTGGACAATTAATCCCAGTTTGGGTTTTTCAATCGTAAAGTTTTGATGAACTAAAAATTCAAGTTTTTTGAATTCTTTAAATGAAAATCAACTAAATGAATAAAATTTATTTCGCAGGTTTCAAGTGCTAAAGATCATCGTTCAAATAATGCTAGATGCTCTCTACACCGAAGACCCAGAAATTGTGTAACTTTTTAAGACACTGTTCAATTTGTAATTATTTGTAAATATTGGGCTATGAGAAGCTAGCCCCTGTTAAGACTTTTAGTGTGAATTAATAAATGTACATAACTTTTTTTAAATGCTTGAATTGAATTTACTTCAATTTTTTATGAAATTGTATATTATGGACCCATCATGCCTAATTCCAGTTGTCACACAAAGAAAACTGAAGAGAAGGCAGGTGTCACAGTTCTTGAGAATGAAACATGGGTATACAAACATTATTAGTCTTGACAATTTGAATATCCATCATTTCACAGGTTTCATATGCCATAAGCCATCATTCAGATAGTGTACATTTTCAACTCCAATGCCTTTGTTAATTGAAACCCTGAAACGAAATTGTATAATATAGACATCAATTAGAAATCTAAGCCAAGAATTATAACTTAAGCATTGTGGGCATTGACGTTAATGTTCATTTAAGATAGATACACTGGATAAAAATAATTGGCATTTCAGCAATTCAGCATGAGATAGGCAAATAACGGACATTTTTCAAACTTGTATATTAATTTTTTTTTTAAATTACCATTTCAAAGTGAAAAACAACAATATGAGGCCCTTGCTGATACATCAAGCCACCCCAAACAATTCTCACCCCCACCCAAACCTCCCTCATTAAACAGTGAGCCTCTTCGCAAACCCGACCCAATGTTAAGTAGGGAAAAATTCACGATGTAACTTACATATCGTCTGTGGACATTGACGTAAGACCAACTGCTAAGGCATGCTGTTTACCTTCCGCCATTATAGCCTATTGCTAAGTTAAGGCAAATCGATTTTACATAAACAAAATGTGTACGTAATTAATCGCATGACAAAAACACAGAAGCCACAATGCCAATCAAAGGATACAACAACACTGCCCTTAGGAACTGGTGTTCGTTTAGCACCTGGAGACGTTAATCCAGGGCACATAATATTGGCTCCACTAAGAACAAAACGAATTGCACCTTTGTCTACTTGTTCCCAGGGACATATGAATGGGTCTATAAGAAAATGAAAACAATCAAAGAATATGAAATAGAATGACATGTGGATACGTTGTATATTGTTAAGCCACATCTCCACCAATAGTATCATGCAAAATGAGGCTGGATTCCACATACACAAACAAAAAGCACAAACCATAAAGTCACAAAAATGATAATGAAACCGAAGTGTATCCACCAAAAGACTAAAAACAAACGGATTCAATGTGTCGTGTTTATGGCGCTCCTACCAAGCAGGTTCGCTACAGTCTGCACAATTTTAGACCCGCACATTGCAGATGATTTACATATCTACATTTAGATATTGATATTTAAAAACTGTATCGTGGAACTTCAGTTCGTCTACACACCGGCAGATCAGGTCTCAATTGAGCCATTGGCTGAGCCGAGTCGACGGCAGACTCATTTTTTCCCTTTGAACTAGACAGCTACCCGAGCGATCGTGACAATGAGTCTAGACTCTCGATTCTAGACTAGAAAACTCGTCATAAGTTTGCTGAAACAAAACTGGTAAGCAAACATTTTTACAAATTTGTTTCAACAAACCGAGAGTCTGCTTCATGATGCTCTTGGTGGCGACCGGGCTTTATGCTCTGCTCCAATCTTCATCTTCAATTCTACATGTATATGTACAGAACATGAACATGAAAGTTTAAAGGGCTTACATTTATGAAGTAGCCTTAGTGATGGGAAATAAGGCCCTTCTCGTTGTTTAAAAAACAGAAGCTCGCCATTGGCACCCACAAGGATTTCGACATGTTCATGACTTTAAAGAAAAAAATAAAACAATGTCACAATGTTAATAAATAACAGTCTACGTTGCATTGCTTGCAAGTATTACCATTTTACAATTCTCAGGGTATCTTTCTTTGGTAATATACTGTTAATATAGTTCTCCAAGTATGGAAACTGGTCTACTAGCTTGGCTTTGATTCCCTTCTGAACGGAAGATTTCAATTGAGATATCCCAGAAACACTTTCTTTCTCATCAAATCTAACAATGAAAAATATCAAAAAATAATCAATAACAATTGAAGAAAGAGCAAGCATATGCCTCAAACTAGCTCTCTATGAAAAAATGTTCCATAGTTAATTTTTATCCCTGTAAGCATTTGCTAATCAGCGGCTACTGTTCGAATTAGTAAAAAGAAATAACTGAAAATGGATGCACATTTAATTTGTTTTTACAAAAACTAGAACAGTACATCATATGAGCTTATTTTACAATATGTAACATGTGTGACAATCGGCATTGCAATACTGTCATTAGGCTTAACATAAATTTGCTTTTTAAAATGTTGTAAACTGATTAATAAATGAACAAATAGTCATTTCCACATTTTTACACTGCTCCTGATCCATTATTATTTAAAAATGTATGCGCTTACGATAAAAAAAAGTATTTAGTTAGCATGTACGCTTACTTTTTAAACATTTTCCTGAGCTGGAAGTTCCCAAGAAACCTATTGAAATACCGGCGAACGAAATTCCTTTATCTGACAACACAGGTAAAATCCACATTTTTCCATTTGCACTTTAGTCTAGAAAAAAATAGCAGGGCGCGAAATTTAAAACTCATTTAATATTAGTTATTCAACAAAATTTAATGTATACATTAAATAGACTTAATCCATCATTCGATATTCGTCAAGATCCAGTCAATACAAATCTCAAAAGTACAACGTTACAGATCATTTACATAAAAAATACAAAAATAGTTAACAACCATATAATTTTATATCTAACAGAATTAGAGTTTACCAAACTTTCTAAAACTATTTAACATCATCAACAATGTATATAAGCAAAGGAATATAGCTTTTGGCATTTGGACGTCCTGCTTTTTTATAAAGATGATACGCAGCAGTAAACCATCTAGCTTATACACGTATACAAGCACCACAAATACACAATTCACTGTCTACTCATTTCTCACACATGTTTAGTTTTTTCCTCGCATTCTGTTCAATTCCAGTGGCGATCATGCATAGGCACTGTGGAACTGCAGCACCCCCAATCACTGGATATCATCGATAATATAAGTATTTTTTCTTTAATTCTTTCTAATTTAATTTATTCTTAATCTATTCTTTAATTTATTTAATTAACTCATTAGCCATCCCCCAGTTAACGAGGGTTTGAAACCCTATACTTTTCAATGGGTCGGGTGTGCGACGATACTCACAGTTGAATGAGGGAGGTTTGGGTGAGGGTGAGAATTGTTTGGGGTGGTTTGATGGATCATCAAGGGCATTGGATTGTCGTTTTCACTTTGAAATGGTAGATTTTTTTTAAATTAACAAACAAGTTTGAAAAATGTCCGTTAATTTGCACACGCTTCCACCAGGCTGCAGCATGAAAAAGGCAAGTTGTGAGTGCAAAATTCAAATAATAATTTAATTTAAAAAATCTACTATTTTAAAGTGAAAAACGACAATCAAATGCCCTTGCTGATCCATCAAACCACCCCAAACAATTCTCACCCCCACCCAAACCTCTCTCATTCAACTGTGAGTATCTTCGTAAACCCGACCCATTGAAAAGGATAGGGTTTCAAAACCCGTTAATGAAAAAAGATTTTAAAAAATTTGTACGCAACTGTGCGTATCACACAGTGGCGGCTCGTGTATAGGCACTGCGGAACTGCAGCACCCCCTATCACTTGATTTTATCGATACAATTTTATATAATGAGTCCTTTTTCTTTAATTCTTTTTAATTTATTCTTAATTTGTTCTTTAATTTATTTAACGATAAAAAAATGTTTGTATGGAACTGTGCGCTTCACAGTTCCAGCAGCGCGGTGTTTGACTGCTGTGCGCATATAGGAAGCTGCACGCCAGGAAGGACAGAGAGCACTGTCGCTCCCGCAGTGCCGACCTGGCATGCTGGCAAGCAGCATCCCCACTAATTGTAGGTGCGAGCCGCCATTGGTTTCACAGCTCCAGCGGTGCGGTGTTTGACTGTTGTGCGCATGCGAACATAGGAAGCTGCACGCCTGGCTGCGAGGAAGAGAGAGGACTGTCGCTCCAGCAGTCACCACTGGCGTACTTCATAGCATTACTCCACAGCCCCTCCACTTATTTTTTCTACGAGCCGCCACTGTTCAACTCATAACTGTTGTGCATCAAACAGACAAACTAAACAGTTTTTCATCTAGCCAGTATAAAAACTCAAAATGCATTTTGAAAAACACTTCTTAATTTTGTAAATATTGGGAAAACGAAAAATAATAACAATAATAAACATAGTGTGCATTTGTGTACAAAGAAAGAATATTGACAAAGTGCTTAATAGTGAATGTGAACAAATTATCTAACATGTTCCAAATGTTTCACCAAAAAGACATAAGCTGATTAACCCTTTAAGAATAAATTATTTGAAATAAAATTTACAAAACAGCATATCCAACCTCCGCACAAATTGTAATTTAAATTGATAAATGTGCACATGTGTACGAAAACGAACATTTTGAACACCCTGAACGTATGTTAGTTAGTATTGAATAAAGCTCGCCCACCTGCTCTGATATGTACTGTATTGGCACTCCTTCTGGACTCCAAACAATCAATGTACACCACCATGACTAAATTTCCTCCACTTTTTTCATTACAGCCCCAATTTCCTGAATCATGTCAGTGGTTGTTGTTGAACGATGATTCTTTTCAAAAGCCAGTCGATTGCATTCCCTAGTCAGCCAGCAAGCTGAATATCCAGCACACAGAGATGGTCCATACTTTCTTAACACAGGGCTGTCAAAAATTTATAATAATGAATTATATAGCACTAGTTAATTTTCAACTAAAGAAGAGGAGTAAGTGTACATCTACAGAACCATACGATTTTTTGTAAGCATTCCTTTTAGTTCAAGGTTCAGATAGACCCAAATTACTAATGGTATATTAGGGCTGGAAATTACGGTAGTAAGAAAAAGTTGGAAGCGGGTGAAATTATCCCTTCATTGATCTTTTACACAAAGTTGGGAATTTATGGAATTCATATAATAGCATAATGCTGTACACCCATACCTTGCTTTACGGCCTAGCTACGTTCCGGAAAAGTTGGCCATAAAGCCGTATAGCAAATCAATTCTTTCTGCATTGCGATTTTCATTTTTTTCCCTTCTTAAACGAAGTGATCCCATAAGTTATTGTATTCTTAGACACATCCGACTTTGTTTGTGCAAATTGGGGTAACTCATCATATTTTTCAGTCACTTTCTTTAATTACAGCATTTTTTTGTCCGTATAACGAAGCATTTTGGGCCGTAAATCGAAAAAGTGACATAATTAAAAAAGGCTGTTATAGCGAAGGCTATATAACGATGTATATAAACTTGTAGCAACATAAACTTACTTAATGTCAGATGTGGCAATTGCTTTGGAGGCCCAATATAACCATATACCCATGCTTCCTGATAGTACGTCACCCTGGCCTCCACAACGGCGATTGCTCCCCTGATGATCACATTCCACAACTTAAAAAAAAAATATATATATATATATATATATTACAGCTGTGTGCTTTTCAAATTTAAATAGCGAACAGTACATTAAAAACATGAATAGCATACCATTTTTTCCATCAGATATTATATCTTTCTTGCCCTTCTGGACTATTGTGACGTTACCTAGTAGTTCACTGATTTTCATGACTGACACAGATCCCGCATCTTTGGGAGGATCACTGCCAACCTTATGTTACCGAATTAGTAAGCATCAGTTCATTGCATAGCAGGGAATAATGTACAAATGTTCTTACCAAAGCCCTATAAAGCCTGGAAAATTCAGCTGCATTTGGCGTTAATGTAATTTTTGGATGGCCTTTTACTAATTCTGGATATTGAGTGACATAAAATAAACCATCCTGAAATAAAAACTGACATTAATTTACACTGATGGATTTTAAACTTAGCATATTAAAAACATGTAGCGATAATTACAGGACTGATTCTGAAAATTAGTATTCGCACTTGCACTAAAAAGTTTATTACGAATTTTTTAACTATCATCCCTTCTCAATTTGCTTGATTATATCCAACATTATGATAATAAATTTTACAAACAAATGATGATTTCAAAAAAAGGAAACTGAAAATGTACAGGGTTGCCAACAATATTTCAAAACTGTCTTGCCTGACTTTTAGCACCATAATCACAAATTTTGCCTGACTAAAACAATAAAATTGCCTGACTTTGCCTGACCTGAAAATGGGACTTTTGTAACTTGTACATTACTTGGTGATCTGACAAAAACTACATTTAGTACAAATGATCAAAATAAAACTAAACATTTATTGAATTTGAGTATTTTAACTTGAAAATGGTACATGCAGGGTATTTTCCCTTTTGCAATGCCATTTTTTTGCATTGTAGTTGCTGAATTTTTTCAACAATAGTTGCATCTTCTAAATCACCAAGCTTTCTTGCACCTTTTTTGACACTTCCAGTTGCTTTAATTCAGCATTATTTTTTACACTTTCTTAATTTTGCCTTACTTTGCCTGACTTGAACTTAATTTGCCTGACTTTGCCTGACTATTTTTCATTTGCTTGACTTTGCAGGTCAGTGGCAACCCTAAATGTAATTAAACAAAAACTGTCCTGTAATTATCTTACGATGTAAATATTTCAAACATACCGCATCAATCACAACAGGGATATCCAGCTCCAGTGCTCTGGCTATCACCCCCTGAAATTAGAAATAAATTAGCGTTAACCATTTGCTATATGTAAAGATACCTTATACTATGAAATTACAGAAGTATAAAATGGTGTATTAATCTTCAGCCCCTAAACGTCGGCCATCCGTACAAGCTTGAGTGCATATACAGAATTTATCAGTGCCAATTTTGTTGGGGAAACTTTTTATTTAGCAGAATAAAAGTGAAAAGATCTGCCAAATACCATAGGACACGACTGCATATAATTATTATTATAGCAAGCATAGAACGTGAAATGGAACGCAACTGCACGTGCAATCATTCTAACAAATAGAACACCAGCGTTTTTCCATTCTGTAGTTTTCAAGATACATTCACTAATATTTTTAAACACAAAAAATTCGTGAAAAATAAGACTGAAAAAGCTTTGCAAGAATGAGTAAGAAGAATCAAAAGACATCGTTGCAACTAGATGCTGAACCGAAATACTACTGCCTGAAACCAAAAAAACTGGAAAAAGATTACAATGGAGAATGTTCTTCTGGAAAAAAATGGAACGCCTCAACAACCCCACGTCCCAAATCAACTATCACTAAACCTTTACAGGCTTGGAATCAGCATACAAGCACCCCAAAAAACTCGAAAGAGTCTTTGGAACAGGATTGGAGAGCCAAACATTTATTTACCCAGAAAGATGTGAAGGAAGAAGTGGCTTTGTCTTGGAGAAACATCAATTTTCGTGAACAGAAAGAAAACGAATCTGCCTCGTTAACCAAATTTCTCAACAATGATCATAATTTAAATGCGAAGAAATCCTTGCTTTTTCCGGTAAGATATAAGCGATCTTTTCGTTATTATAGATTCTAGAAAAATACTTCAAATAGGTGCTTTTAAAATAACTAAATAGGGCGTCTAGTAAAAATTTATGGATAAAATTCAAGCATATTTCAACGATTTCAGGTTAATACCTTACATTTTCAATGACTTTGTTATATACTAATTATCATTTGCAGAATTACAGTGTAATATTTCACTGCACTTTAAATTTTAAATAATATTTTGTGATAAATCGGATTTTATCAATTAATAGACTCTTCTGACAACTGTACAGGTTATTCTGATATTAATATGATGATTCTACAATTGTCATGCAATTGAAATGTTCAACCTTATAGACTCCCCTCTCTTTCTCAGTTATTCAATCCTAAATAAAACACCTTCAACGCCTAATCATGCTTCATATGTCCCTATAAACATGCAGGTTATGTTGGTCATACAGTCCCCCTAATATGCAACTTTAACCACTTTCATAACTCCCGCAGCAATTCGATGGCTATGAAGAAGATAGCGAAAGCGACGCCATGGTCACCATTTTTGGCACCATCTGCATTTGTCTAAACTACAGGATAATAATTGATTTGGATTTGGACAACACCATCAGTTTGCGAAACCCCACTGTCGGATGCTCGGCAGTTATCAATGCGGACAGCTCGGCAAGCGCACTCGTCCACTGCACCGGCAGAGTATACCAAAACGACAACTCTGTAGAAATCCAGACACCGAGTGGATGCCAGGCAAAAATGTGCCAGCGAGGCCTTATATTTCGAGATAATCGCTCGGCAATCAGCTACCTGATAGACGAGGGAGGCGTGCGCACCACCATGGACAAATTTACTAGTTTGAAAAGTAACTTGTCGGCGAGCCTTTTCTACCAGAACGCCAGAACCGGGAAAACGCTAATCAAAGAGAGCTGGAAAAGACTTCAACGAGCCAAGTATTTCGAGAACGCAGAAGGCGATACCACTAGGCTGATCAACGGGTTGCAGATAACACAATCTCTCGATGGAGATGTGGTTGTTTTCAGCGAGAGAGGCACCAAGTCTTTGAAAACCTCGATTCTGCGTGGTAACGTTTCCATCGAGTCAAAATATATGTATGCATGTGCATCGCTACCGCCGGAGGGGCATATTTTCGTGCGCAGTGGCAATAAGAGGGTCCATGCCAGTAGACAAGGCTTCAACGTACGAATCGGCCCAAAGTCTGCTGGTTTGGACGAGTTCGGTAAGTTGAGAATGTATTAAATGGCTGTGTTCAAGTTTGATATAAACCAATGCACGAGGGGAAGCACTGTCTATGGATTTCAGCACCAAAAGTTACGGAAGATTACTATGGTTCAAGTTAGTTGAATGATCATAAAAATTCAGTTATTATTGCATCGATAGACTTTAATATGACTACCGTGGTTTTTTTTTAAACGCTAGAGAAAAGTTTAAAATAATAATATTTATTTTTGTGGTAACTTGTGAGTCGGCATTGCATTGTACTTGGTTACTTGTTATAGCTATTAGTTGATGCTAGAATTTTAAATTTTAAACAGTAAATGCCAGATGGAGTTTAAACATAGGCACAGTTTGTAACTTGTAGATTTCTTATTCGAGAGCGCATGTTGTAGAGATACTGTTTGTATGCATTCACAATGTGTTTAAAAAGTTGTTTATGTCTCATGTTATGAATTATAGTTTCTTACCACTTGGAATTGTTACAAATTAGTCAAATGGTTTCATTAAATACATATAGATTACAAACGAATGCTGGTTTACTTTTAAGGTAATGGAAATGTCAGCAAATCAAAGTACAGTGGAACCTCGGTTTACGAACTTAATCCGTTCCTTGACTCTGTTCGTAATCCGAATCAGTTTTTCACATTGCAATTAATGTAAATCCAAATAATGCATTCTTTGTCCTAGAATTTTTATCTACATGTTATGGATTTATGTGTGGAAAAATTACAGAAAAGAAAGATATATAACAGTAATATTAGAAGAAAGCAGTTTAATATATACATCCATGATTTCCAACAATATAGGAAGTAAAGACACCCACGTGGTGTCGTCATGCTGACGTTGCTGAGAATCAACTACATTCGCACATTCTGTTTAAGAAATTTACTTTAACAAATATTGTTTCCATTAGGAAAATTTTTATTATTCTACTCTATTCTGTTGTTAATTGTATATTTTAAGTCTTGAATCAACGGCATCGATGGATTCTCATCCATTGCATCTGCAATTGGCGTGAATAAAACAAGAGACGAACTTTTGCCATATTTGTAATTTAGGCTATATCCTCGAAACTAATAGATTTAAATTTGCACCCTTGGAAATTCTAACACATTTGAGATGTTTCTGGTATTTAGTAAAACATATCCGTAACAAAGATGTTCTGCTGGAACTAGTAAAACAATTGCAGAAACTCGGTTTTTGATTGGTGGTTCAAGGAAATGTGTTCGTAAACTGAAGCATGGTTCGTAAACCGAGGTTCCACTGTACGACATTTCTTACTCAACATGCACCTTTTAACAGCATTTTAAGACAGTTGATAACCAACATTTTATTTATGCAGTGGCATTTTGGATTTTATTTCTATTAGATTAATATCGACAAAAAAATATTAAAAAGTATTTGTTTCACCTTAATGTTCTCGAAGATCTTCTCATCTCGACCTAACCCTGGACCAATTATGAGTGAATGAATTCGTTCTAGCCACTGCGATATTTCTGTTATGGCATTTCGGGCATCTCTGAAATTAAAACATTTCATGGTTTTAATTCAAAAATGAAACAAAACGCCAATTAAAAATATGAAAAATGACAATTTTCTTACAGTATGCTATAATGCAAAAGTTTGAAACCAAATTTTAAAAAAAGATTACTTTTAGATCCTCGATCCTGTACAATTTATATCTTATTAATTTTGTTTTCAAAGTTTTCTTCGTGATATAAGATGCAATTTTTAATTCAACGCGAACTACGTAAACATTTTAAAAATGCACTTACAAAACTGGATGGACAATAAGTTCAGGACTGTAGGATTTGATAACCGAAGCAGCATCACTCATGCAGAAAACATGAGATAAATCACAACCCTATAATATCAAGAACATCCAAATAAATTAAAAATGAAATATTATATGAAAGCAATATTCAGCTAGCATGGAAGTTTTCATTAAATCCAAATACCTACTACTTTGAGTGCAGATATGGCAGCAAAATAAGGTGCACCCGTGTACCTAAAACAGTAAGAAAAATATTACAGTAGAAACTCGATTATCCGGACCTCAATCATCCGGACGTGCAGAGCCAAGATTTTTTTTTTTTAAAGCGCAAAACGAAAGATTAAGACACATGAAACATACACATGCCACCTTAATGTATACATGTAAAGCTCGATCTCCTGAATTGAAAGATAACCAATTCTTTTAAAAATGAACAATGATAGTTATATTTGCATTTATAAAAGAATAATGCCATAAGTTTCTTGCAGAA
>JAQGAE010003494.1:0-14624 GCA_034696685.1 Julus scandinavius | reverse complement strand
TCAGTATGATGGATCCGATCTGACATTGTATACATAGCCTCTGTAAATTGAGGCCCGATAACTTCATAGTACCCATAATTTGCATCAATGCTCCATTATATTTAATCGGCAAAAAATGCATGCTATAACATCCGATTAAATCCTATTTCGATTAAGTTTCACAAAAAATTACCTAATTATAGGAAATAAGTTTATTTACGTAAAATTTAAAGTGATCTTATCTAAAGTAATATACAATATATAAATACAGAAATAATTCATATTATTTGGGTACAGATTTGAGTCAATTTTATTGTGTTTCTTGGAATGCATCATAGATGGCGCTGCCGTTTAAGGATGAAGCTCTATATAAACTACCGAAGATTTAAACTTCCGTTATATGTTTAATTTTAATCTGTGTGGATTTAACGGGTATTGATGCAACCGAGGTGAAATAAACCCGTTTGACCTTCATGTAAATCAGTGGCACTCAACCTCCACCTATCGGAAGGGATAGCGTTAAAACGATGACAATGCGTTTTTCACAATTTGAAAATCATGATTTAGATCGTCATTTTAGTTTTTTTTTTAAAAACTTTTTTTCGGTGAATAGGTGCAATTCGCATGACAGGACACAACGCACCAATTCTTATTGGTACCAATTGTTTTTCGCCCCTCTTTATTGATCCATCCTACTTTCACTCCCTGATTATCAAGCATAACAAAACAGTGGATATGCAGATATGGAGGCCATATTTGGCACAATGCGAAAATTGGAAAATCTCCCATATTTGCGCACCACTGCTAATGTGTTACATGAGAAGCAACCTGTTGCCATCCAATTTTGAGCTTAAGTGATGTTGCTAATTTAAGATAACTCTCTCCGGTCTCCACCATGCAATTTTTGCATTGAAAATGAAGTGCAGCGTGTATCTTATCGTTCCCATCTCACAGAAATTTTCCGCAAACTTTCGCCCCTTTTTCTGCGAATATTTCGACGAAAAAAAGGGGCGATTCGCTAGCTTGAACATATATGAGATTTACTCAACAATAGGGCATTAAATTATTTCTAATCCGAACGGGACGATTCATGCAATCCGTTCTAATTAAATCTTCAGATTTCGTGGGAATTTTTGAATTATTGTGGGTGTTTTGAAAGCAAGGTAGAGTAGATGGCGCTACTAGCGATTCAAAATGGCCGCCTGCACTCAGTGACCTTTTTTTCGAACACTTTTAATAGATTAATGGATTTTAAAAGCAGATTTTAGCCACATTGTTTCATTGCTATTGTAGCAATCCTGTATGAATATTTACTGTCTGAAAAAAGGAAAAACTTCAGTAAAATTTATTACCTCAAAAATTTTAACAGTTTTTGTAAAATTTAAAGCGAAATACAAAACTTGGGAATCTGCAGTTTTTATGCATACAATTTTTAATGCTTTGTAGAGAAATTATTGATATTACTCATGTTAAAATGATTTTGATTTTAACATGTTCGGGTAAACATGGCAAACTGCGGATTTTACAGGAAATATGCATACAGTTGTTTCAAAAATTTCCGCTAGATGGAGGGTCGATTGGGGGTGGGTGCATGGTTTCTAAACGCTATTTTATTGCGTTGAATTTGAGAATGAACTTTGAGAAGTTAAGCGGACAAAAGCACACAAATAGGTGAAAACCCTAAAATGGTTTTCATGAATTATGGGAGTATAAAGTAAAGTAACCAAATCAGGGCAAATGTTAACCCCCTCCATGCGAAAAAATGTTTAAATGCGGAATTGTGACATGCAGTTTCATAAATTACACAAAAAAGTACTTCCTTTTTTTATACATCGTACATGGATACATAAATGTGCAGGGAGGGTTCAAGAAATTGCTCTGAAAATCATTGAAATTATAGGGAAACTCCTATACTTGTACCATAAAAAATAAATGGATTTTGGCATCTTCATTACAACTTAACTACCTTTTTTTTCTTCTTTTTTTTGTTGCAAACTTGGAAAAAAAAATTTGCCAAAAAAACAATAACAAAAATTATTAAACAAAAGTCCGGGAAATAAAGAATTATCAAAATATTTAGAAAATAGCATTGATAAATTGCAAGGTATTTTTTGTTGGAATTTTTACGTTGCATTTCTATTAGTTTTTCTAGTAGTTTAGTTATGATTTTGTGGAAATTAAACAATTACTTTTTAAAATTTGTATACAAATTCAACATGTACATGTGAAATTGATAATTTTTAAAATAGCTTAGAAATTGTAAGAAATATTTGGGAAATTTGTAATAAATATTTGGGAAATTTGTAAGAAATATTTGGGAAATTTGTAAGAAATGTTTGGAAAATTTGTAATAAATATTTGAGAAATCTTTAAAAAAATAGTCAGCAAATTTTGAAGGCATTTTTTTGGAAAGGTTAAAAGATATGTTTGAAATATTCCCCAAACACTGATGACAATGGGCCACTAAACTTTGATGCAAATAAAATGGGGCTGATTGCAGCAACTGATTATTTCCACAGTGGACATTTAGTAGCTTGTGAAAAAGTATAAAAATTTGATGTGTACTTTATTTCCCCCGTCAATCTGCAAACTCGTAAGTCAACCACTTGATACAGACTTGAAGTAATGCAAATAAAAATGAAATGTTAGAAATTTTTTAAAGAAATGCTTATCAAGCTTGAATGTTCTCTATATTACGATTGAAATGTTAAACGAATTTTAAATTGGCGAAACTTTTCCGGTTTTTTACTTGTGTGATTTAGATACATCCTGTCACAAGAATTGTTATTTAGGGAACAAAGGGTTGTTACACAGTTTTCTTGCAAGAGGATCACTTTTGACAAATGGCATTGTCAAGATTTTATTTCTTGAACCAGAATTGCTACAAAGTATGAGTTTTTACGACTTCAAAACTTTTTAAGGGTGCGTCCTGCCGGACATACAGTATATATGTATATTTGCCTAAAACAGTTTTGCAGAAAATGTGTCTTTAACCATAAAATGTCCTTCACTAATGATAACATATTCGAAGCACATGTAGTTTTCTATAGATTACGTTGAACCCCTTGCTCTACCTATATAGCGGCAATTCATGCATATTACTCCATGCTGTTTTCTGTTAGTAAAGATGTAGAAAACCTTTCTTGAATACACTACTTTACAAGATTTTCAATTTTGCCTTACATGTAGGCCTAATATAGTAAAACTTCTTTATTTGGTGAAGAATTTCAATTTTTTTAGGGATGTGTCCCTGGCACATACTCGTTTTCAAGCGCTGGCATTTATAGCAACTAATTGAATTTAATAAATGGGGAAAATTACCCTGACCTCGATTTCCTGAAGATTCTCGCAATTAATATTCGCTGCTGTTGAATTTTAATAAAAGTTTCGTGTTTGAAAACGTGTAAAGATGGACATGTTGACTACCATATTCAAACCCTCGTGTGTATCGTGTGTGTTTTTTTAATCCACCTCTGGGTGTCCTTACCCTAAATCACTTCTGGATATGCAAGTTGCATGAAGAGTGGGCATGCTTCTTACAAAATCACGAGTTTTCCGAAATTTTCTAAATTAGTCCACACGGAAAGTAAATGTTGTTTCTATATGCTATAAACAGTAATTTTATTTTGCGATGGAATATACATATACTATATATATCAAAACATTGTATTATCTGCATATGAATATGCGCTGTTATACACATTTTGTTTTATACAGAATATACCTAATTTTGGTTACGTTTCGAGATATAAAATATGTATAATTCACTAAAGTTGAATGCAAATTCTCTTATTTTTATTTTTAAAAAAGTACTTATCACGATTTATTGTTATCCAAAATGTGGAGCATGTTTTTTTATTATTAAATTTTGAGATTTATTTACTTTTTCATGTATAAAAACATGAATTTGTACTCTCAAAATATAGTTATAAGAATATAATTTTTCAAGAATTTACTAAATGAAATATTGCTGAATATAAATGTATTCTTACACATCATAAAGGTTAATTATTGTGCTCCAAAATGTAGAGATTGTCTAAAAATATATGTAAAATATTTTTGAAGTATTGCATAAATTGAAATATGTGATTTTATAGTATGTTAATGTACATAATTTGATGTAATTGCTGTATAATGAATATAAAATATATACAGTATGAGTTTTCATTGCGGAAGTTTGTTATCTTGCAAATCGTATCATGTCTACAATAAATTAACAAAATGTTAAAAGGGTTAGATTTTCAAATGAATATGTATGATTTATTTTGTTTATATATTTGAAATTTAATTTTTTTTTGTAAATATTCACAGACAGTTATATTTCATTGTCGTCAAATTATAAAAAATTGCGAAATTTCAAGTTGGAAAATTTTCTTGTTTCACGCGATGAAAGTAAATTTTTATCCGTATTTTCGTGAAATCTGATCACGTTTTAATGCGTTTTGGCTTATTTACACAAGTTAATGAATTGTGTAAAAGACGTCACCTGTTGATGGAAGACGTGATTTGTGACGCAATTGGCGAAAATTATAAGTCGTCAACCACGTGTTAGGGATATTAAGTCTTACTTAATTTTACTGAATATATATTGATATTTTATAGTCCAGTGAATGTGCTGTAAAAGATGCCTGAGGTTTGTAGGTTCATGATAAGGTTTCAATAAAAAAATTTGATATCTAATCATTTTTCCAAAAAAAAATTTATATATGGCACGCACATGGTTGCTTTAATAAACAAAAGTCGGGCAGATTATGCATGTGTAATCTCTTTTGATGCCTTAATTAATAACATTTGGCTCGTTGTGTGTTAATTAAAAATGACATGGTAGCCATTTTGAACTTATTTTAAGAAATTAAGGCCAGGGATGAATATGACAATCAGGCCAGCAGATGGCGCCAGAAGTTGTTAATTAGATAGCAGGTAATATCAGGTGCGAAATTACAAATTGAAATTTTTTGAACTATTTTCCACAAGAACCTGTCAAAAATGATATTCATGGGACCGGTGAAAAATAGTCTTTTAGACAGGTTCATTTATACTCAGGTCCCAAGTCGGGACCGGCAAATTTAATGCGTTTGGAGAGGTTATTCATTTACACAGAATGCATTTAGACAGGTTTTAATGTATACGTCTCCTATTTCTGTATTCTCCATATTCATATGTGCGCATGCCCTTTCTGTATTTTAATGCTAGTCGATAACCCGTGAAAATCATGGGAACTAACAATACTTCGATTGTACATGCATGGAAAATACTGTAAAATGTAAACATGTTAAAAGTAGTAATTGTCAATAAGAAAATGCGTGAATTAAACGAAAAGAGTAAAGGCTGTTCCATTAGCACAACAGTAAGTTGTTGGATTAAAACACAATAGAATTCGTCGAATTATTGCGTCATCAACACAACCGCATGCGCATTTTCTCTTCACACAAAAGCAGTGCACAGTTACGACTACGCACACGCAGTAGGTATTTTGACTATCGGTGAAATTCCTATGTGAATTTTAAATTTTTCATTTCACTCGCCGGAATGCGACGCCAAACTGAGCAGTTTGGTGTATCGTTTGTCTGTGTGCGACTTCCAGTTTGTCCAGAATAGAGAGATCTACTATCCCGTACAAAAATAGATTATTTGGAAGTTATTTCAACATCCAAAATTGGTGACCCGGACGTGATAAAGAACTGCATGTGCACGCGATTTAGAACAGCATGTGCACGAGATCAAAACCAGCACGTGCATCTTTATAAAAAAACACGTGACTGTGACACGTTCTGATCATCGTGTGTACCACCCTCCCCGTTTTCATTAAACACTGGGGGAGAGTAGTGTGGCCAAGGCCGTATATATGGGGGGATAAATCCCCCCCGAAATCCGATAAATTTCACAAATTTCAACCCGAATCCGCCAATTTGTCCCGATTTTTAGACCATATCTTCCCAGACCAGACTCATACGCACGGACGCCATTGCTAGAATGATATAAATACAGTTTCGCTGATGCGAAATTGAAAATAACAGCCGCCATATTGCTACTCTTCTTTACATAGAAAACCCATAGGCGCTAATGGGGATTAAGCTATAAGTGGCTTAGTAGTATGCCACTACTAACTATATCAAAATTTCTCATTTCACATGCCGGAGTGCGACGCCAAACAGCATTTTGGTGTATCGTTTGTCTGTGTGCGACGTCCAGTTTGTCCAGAAAAGGGAGATCTACTACGCTATTATATAGTAGATACATGTATACTGCATGTGCCATTTAATACTTTGAGCAATTCATATTTACTCCCATAAATGAACATAAATTGCCATACAGTATATGGCCACATATGTTGAAATACGTTAATATATCATAAATGGAAAAATCTGGGACACCATAGGACATATATGGCCCTATATTATTTTTCAACCGGGATTGCTTCTATATTTTGAATATTGCTCATGGACCTTGCTTAACCCATGATTAAATGCTTGAATACGACATTTCATATAGTGGTTATCGAAGCGTTAATGCTACCCTTTGGTCACTTCCGGTTCGACCTGGTGGTTCATCATCGCCTAAATAATGTCGATTTTTTTTCTTAATCTCAATGATTAATGTGTGGCGGTCATGAGAATCGTGCAAAAGGGGTTTGCATCTCGTAATTTATAAAAGATGAAGAAGGGGTTTGGAAAGCAGATGTAGAGAAAAGCATCGTGTTAAGTACAATGCATCGCGTGTCTCCACACACGTATTTGCATAAAACATGAGAAATTCATGTAACGTTTTAGTGCTTATTGCTTTTGCTCCAGAGGGGTACATTGGTGTCCCTGTGAGGCCATGTCAAAAAATAAAGAGTGTCGACTCCCTATTTATTTACATGACCTACAGTAGTAACAGTATGGAATGTATGGAACAGGACATAGGTGTAAATTGGCAAATTTGGAAGACCATAACTGGAAATGGAGAACTTGTCGAGACATTATCTTGACCAAATGTTGGGCGTGTATGGAGAAATGTGTGGCCATATATATGTGTGGATATCACATATTGGGAATGTATGGTCAAATATCTGGCTTTGCCATTTAAAAATGTTGACATCTTCTGTATGTCCACGTGTATTGCACACCTTGAAAATTAACGTTGATGGGCATCTTGACCTTGCCTAAGATGGCTGGTGTATGTCTTCAATATCTTGACCTGACCAGGATATTTCCGGAATTTTATGTATGTATAATACCAAGGGTCAAAGGTCAGCTATAGATAGAGATGTGGGGAGGGGAAGTTCTTACAAACTTAATTGGGACAACTTTTTTTTCATTATTTGCATTTTTTTATTCCTGTATGGGCCCAAGCGGGAGGGACCGCTGTCCTATTTGAGCAACTTGATTTTCCTGTTGCTAGCGCCCCCTGGCGACATTTTTTCTTTTGTGCCTCAGGTGTGGCTGTAGTCGCCTGCGCCGTCTTTTTTTAGGTCCTTTTCAGGGCACCTTGTTTGTCAAAATTATCATCGCTTGTAAATATTTGGGCCCTGAGCCATTGACATAAGAGGAGCAGTTTTTGGGAGGAAGAAGGAAGAAGAGGAATAGCGAGGGGGGAAAACAGGAAGGGGAACAAACAACGTTTCGGTATAGGGTCCATTGTGGCGACCATTGAATGGCCCTTTTGTCCACTGGCCTTTGGTCACTCTTTAGGAGTACGCTTCTTGCACGTGAGTGACGCGTGAGAAAGTAAGTGCGACCTCATCTGGGGGCAGCCTTCTTAGGGAGGACCCCTAAGGAACCTCCGTTTCTGGGCTCTTTTGGGAGGACGACAATGATCCTGTTGTCCCGTAATAGAGCCCTCTGTGATATGGGCACCTTTAGGCTATGTTGCACCCCCAAATGGTAAAATTTGAAGCCATTTTTTTAAGATAACTTATTCAATATAACTTATAATTTCCAATTTTCATTTGCAAAATGGTAAATACCTATACATATATACAGTACATATCCTGTAAATTGTATGGAAAATTACTTTTAAGGACATGTCAGATTGAGGCACATACAGACATACATGTCATATTTATATAACATGTTTTTAGTTCACTGATGTTCCAACCTTACTCTGTTGGTGTAACTATACTAATGGGAAGGTTCTGTTTTCCATGGTTCTAGTTGGTCCTTCAACTGCCCAACTTTTGGAGTTTTTGACTTTACTTTGTTGGCCGTTCTTCCCATAGGGGCTATGCTTCGCTCTAAGCTCTTTTTGTTGACCTGTGGCGCGCTGTGCGGAACGAAATGGTCAGAAGGCATGCGGGCCATGGGATTGCAAATGGGGAGCACATTTACAATGGAAATATGGCCCATAAGGGGCATTGTGACGTGTATTTATTGACATTTAATAGCAAAAAATGGATATAGCTACACAAAAAGTTTGACTTTGAATGAAAAATGCTTTTACGTCAGGGATTTATCAAATGGGACACGGTCTTGCATGCTTTTCAAGAGAACATTACTTAAGCAAAGGTAAATTTTACAATTTTTTTCCCCCATTTTGCAATTGTTAAACTGGTTTAGAAACATCTTCAACTAATCTCCAACACTTAAAATATGTTAGATTTGTGCATTTGTCCAATTTCGTTGATGGGGTAATTGGTTCATCAGTGATGTTTCTAAATGTTAAATGTTCATAAAGTGTCTCATTATGAACACGTTTTAAAATGTGTCTTATTTGGTAAACGATTTTATAAAATAGAACTTTAAAGTTTTTATGTATATTTAATACTTTGGAAATACCTATATGTCATACAGAACATGTATATATTTGCTTGAACCGACATTTAAATCCCTCTACATATTGGTCTAAGGTTGAGATAAACATCTCTGAGCTTAGTAACCCCAGAGTCGTTGGGATCCCAAGGAGCAGGTCACCGGGGTCGTTGATAGCAGCTGCAAGATGGCGGACCCGAGCTAAGTGTGTTTGGCGCATGAGGGCCTGTTCTATGCGTTCGTTTGTTGCTTTCGCCACAAGTGCAAAAGGCCCTTTGAAAGGCCATTGTTCGGCCATGGTCCCACAAGGCCCTACCCTCGCAGCTGTGGCCTGACACGCCCTGGGTGGGGCCTGGGGGTTACGTGCACCCCTCCCCTTTCAAAAGGCCGCTTCACAAACGTCATTAATCATCAACAGCTGGCGGGGCGCCAAGCAACGATGGGAATGGGCCTCGGGGCAGCCGGGGGACGACCATAAAGTTCAGGGCACCCAGGGGGAACGGTCCCCCTCACTTCACTTTTGCAACGTGTAGCACGAGTTCTGAATAACTATTCGTATAGGAGGGAATCCAGTTGCTTAGGGCCCCCATATAAGAAAATTGGTTTACCCAATTCGGGGTTATATAGGATGCTGAGTACGTTTTTTATTTTTTATTTATTGAGTAAATTGCTTTAAGAGATTTTAAAGTTGTTAAAAAAAATGAATGAGACTAACAAAGCGCTAATAATGACTGTTATTTGTGGAGGCACCTCGTGGAGGAGTAAGGGTGCTGTAGGGGGTCACCTGGGGCAAGACGAGCATAGGGCACCAAGCGTGAGACGGCCGCCAGAAAAGTGAAGAGGCTCCTGTGAGGGGGGGAGAAGCGTGCTTGTTTCGGCGGAGGGAGAAATGCCAAAGGGCGCCATGAAACGCCTCAGTGCGGATGAAAAGACAGCGAAAGTGGCGACCCCTCGCTAACTTAAGGGCGTGGCCCCAGCGTTCGTCTGCAGGGGGAAGTAGGGATAAAGGAAGCCCGGGCATGGGGCTCCCTCAGGGGGGGAAATGAAACGCACACAAAAAAAAGTCCTCCGCGATGATGGATCTGATAGAGAACTTCCCAGATTACCTCTCGGACCCACAATTACGGCAGCCTGAACAGGGGCACATACCGGACAATTTATTGCCCAATTTTGGGCGATTTTAAGAGGTCGAGTCCATTAGAGGAACCAACTATGCTAACAATTATTTTAATGCTATTAAATGAGTTGAGAGCCTTTTCTCTTTAAATGACCTGTTCAAAGATAAATAATTCCGGGATTGAAGCCACTCTTCTACACGGTCAGTTTAAGCATGACATCTCTCTGGGGATTCATACAAGCCTACTGACACGATATATAGCATGATGGGACGACATACTTAGCACATGGACTGTGGTCTCAGACACACGACTTGAAACATTTGTGGGCATTTTATGTCATTGTTCATGTATGGAAGAAAACATGTTCTTTTATCGTTTTTGCACAACATGTTATATATTTGCATATTTGTTCAATCTATGATTTGCAAATATACGATATTTCCCATAAGTACCATACGTATTTTTTTTTCCAACAAGGGCATTTGGGAATGTATATCATTGGCTGAATAAGGAATGACCCATAGTCACGGTTGGGTCCCTTGCATTACCCCGTATGACTATCCCAGTCATTGATTCTTACCTGTTCCTTTATCCCCTTATGTAACGTTCATCCCCTCGATCCTTGTCCTTCATCCATCTTGTCCATGCTGGATGCCTCATTTGTATGCCCATTCGTCCATTAATTCGCCGGAAAATGCTGGAAACACATCGTTCAATCATTGCTCCCAAAAACCCCTCCTTTTTCGCAGGTGCCCCTCGATTTCAGATTGATGGTGGCGCCCCACATTCCGCCATTTTGGGATGATGACCATCACTCACTGTTGGTGCATGCCATGATTGATTTCGTCGTTTTGGCGCAAAATATCTTGTGGGGGTCTGCTTTTCGGCCATTGTGCCCTGGTTCTGGTCCCGGACCGCTTGGCTGGGTCCCGAAATCCCTTCCCAAATATTATTGTTACGTGTGTTTATGAGTGCAAGAAGCGTAACTTACTTGCATGTGAACGAGGCATTATTGAATTCCGTGCATGTAAAAACCATTTATCTTAATTTAAATTGATTTAGGAAGTGCTTGAGAGGGGCTCTTACGTGCCCTTTTATGCTAATTCCCTTCCGGGTTTTGGCCCCTCTTCTCCTGCCACTTTTCACAGCCTTCAAGGTGCTCTACTGTGCCATAGGGTGGACGACACTATGGCAAGAAATGAGGGGATGAAAATCATAATGGAGGAATTTTATAAGTCTGTGTGCGGAATAGATGGGATAGGACCATGGAGAATTTCGGAAAGTTACCTATTTTTTTCTTCTTCTAAATTTAAGCATCAGTTACTTAAATAATGTGATTTAGATGGCAGCAGTATGTCTTGCTGTGAGAATCTATATATACATAACTATGTTCATCTTGTTTGCATTTTTTCCCAATTTGTAAATAAATAAGCACAGGTTGTAGATTTTTCTCAAGTGACATCATAATTTTAAATTTTGGGCAATTGAACAAATTTGCATTTTTTTAAAAAAAACTGTGATTTAAGTATCTGTATGTACATGGTTTAGTAACAATAGAACGTCTGTGGTATTTGCAGAATTGTTGTTTCCCAATTATTTTATATACCTGCCATTTATGAAAGATTTTCACAAAATTACAATAAAAAATTATTGAATGAATATAGATTCAATAATTACTATCATGTTACTTGTATTTATCGATTACGTAATTACAAAAGAAGTAATATCAGGTTTTTTTATATGGGGATTTCTGGATAACAAGAAACAAATTAAGGGATGGCGTCATCATGTTATAATATTCTGTACTCAAAACTTTGACAAGTTTCATGTTGTTTTTCCCCAAAGTTATGTTTCTCCTAATCTTTGGTGATTTCATTAAGCTTAATTCGACTTAAGCAACAGCAGAATGTCCATGGAATCCATTTATATTTTACAGTTTATAGGTCTTATAATTTGATGATTTTCAAGGCTTTTTAATTCGTCTTTCAAATTAACTGACTGTTCTTAATGTCGAACAGCAACATGAACTACTTTGATAGTTGGCACTTCTGTGAATTCGGCTAAGAGTTTTAAAAAATCGATAAGTATCCAGTCTCATGCAGTTGCAGTTTTGGTCATTGTTTTGCCTCCTGTTTTTCCCCTTTTTTTTGTGGCTATCTTTGGTAAATTCCATAAACTCCGATGGTCGAAGCGCCACACGCATTCACATTCCGGTCATAGCTGGAAACGTATCAAATGGAAGCTCAGACGTCTTTAAAGAGCTCTTAAAAAGTTTTTTTTACAATGGGGAACGTTATAGTTTATGAGGGTTTGGTAAATGCCATTTTCGACCATTTCATGACAATGGCCATTGGTCTGCAATTGACGACAAACCTATGCTTGACAAACCCATGGTTAATTGGTCTCCCTACTGGTAGTAAAATAACTTTGTTTAAAACAAACCATCAAGGTAAAAAACCTAGTTACCGACTGACCCACATTGTAAAAATAGTATGTTATGTATACTATCTTCTGTAATATGGTGATATCTTGGGCCTGTCTGACAAGTAGTCTGCTAAGTATAGATTCCTTGAAACAAGTAGCATTACATTGTAAACAGTACAGCAGTAATCTCATCTTGGTGGATTGCCATAATTTATGATGCCCAATTTTGTACCTAATGGTATAAAAGATAGGCCAAAGGCCCAATCAGAAATAATCAGACCTATCAGAAATAATAGGTGTCCTGTTTGGTATATTCATGCAATGCCCATTGTCATCTGTTGGTCAGTCGGTATGTAGGCTACCGACCCATTGACCTATTGTTGGCTATCTACGTTATGTACTGTCAAGGTAAGGTCAGGGAGGTTGATCCTCCGAGTGCAAAAGACCCTCGCGGTTGGAAATAATCCATTCATTCCTTTTGAAAAAGGGCAAACCCAAAATGGCCTCTCCTTGAATTTCCTCAGTTTATGCAATAGTGTGTGCCCACGAGTTGTCTTGAACTCGTGGACACGACAGCTGCGTAAATCCCAACCAGGTTAAGTTGACTACCCAAAAGTGTAAAATTTAAAATAGGCTATATTAAAACTAAAATAAAATTTCGCTTTTGTGAAATTGCCTTCTGAACAGACTCTAAACACACCAAACAGTTGTTACACCGTAGGCTATATATGGCAAGTTTGTTTTTCTAGATTTTTAGCTGAAAAATCGAACGGTTCATGGAGGCGGCCATCTTTGTTTTTATTTCGAACTGTGTTCTAAAGTTTCATGGATACTTTCTCGCGTATTTCTCCCCAAAACGTGAACTCAGTTGTGAATTGTGTTCAATTTACATTAATTGATTATATAGGCATACACGAATTAACAAAATTGATTCAAAAATTAATCAAAAGAGATGTGTGTTCGCCGCCATATTGGTCAGTATGGTGACTGCCAACGATAAATTTACCACTGTTTTGTGAAAATAATACAAAAGGAACTTGTTTCAACTGTCGTCAGTCGGCTTTGTTTTGACAAAGGATAACGTTCCGGTTATCTTGTCCACAATTTTACTTCGAAATGGTCGTTTGTTTTATTTGCGGTCTTTCTCCACGTATATACGTTTCATATGAAATAGTTTTGAGGTCTGTAATTGATGGTGTGGTCTGTACTCGTTGGGTTTAATGCCAAAACTGCGCCTCCACCCTTCGACTGTCCCGAATATAAAAATGCAAAAAGCCACATTTTGGTCCACCTGGTGAAATCCACTATAAAAAAGAAGATGAAGGATATAGAAGAAATAAAAAAAAAGTCAGCATTTTTGGGACAATACAGCAAATTGAAGAAAATGACTCATAAAATTTGTCCTCTGCTTCATAAAGTTCATGCTCACGAATCAAAGTGTCTTTGAAAACAAATGGTTTTTCTCAAATAATAAATGTTTTTTTGGTTCTCGTCTACCTTTTTTTGACTTCTTCATTTTGAGAAAATCCCCTTTAACCCCCTTGCTGCTTGCTCCCTCTCTGATCAGCAAAACAAAACACGTATTCCTCATCTGGGAGTTGACTCTCTTTATATAGGACTCCACACGGAGACTCGACTTTTTATGGCATTTTTATGGTAGAAACACCTTCTTCTGGACATTTGGGGGAAACGAAAATCACCGGTATTTACTGCTATTCACGGTTGTGTTGCCCTTCTTCCCTCCCTGATTTTCTGCTTCTTTAATTAGGCTTGAATCGGTGGCGATTTTACCTTTTTTTTTCTTTAAAAAAAATTGACCACAGGCTATTTTGGCTTGACCACAGGTCATGAAAGGACCATAATTAGGCTACCAAATTGGCGGTATTCACACAGAACGTTAAGTGGTAAAAAAAAAACAGACCGAGACTATCTACAGGTATATTCGGAACCGATTTTAAGCGAAGTTTTACCATATTGCTACAGGGATATGAAGTACATCTGAAAGACAGGATTTAACATTTTGGTAAATCCTTGACATACACGTCCCCACACAAGATTTCCACCGACCTGGAAAACCTGGAAAAGGGGTTTGTGGTTAAAAAGTCAAGAAAATTCAAATTGCATTTGTAACATAGCGAGTTATTATATCTCAAGAGATTGCATATACTCTGCCAACCCTGCCATGGGGAATTTCCCTTTTAACATGATTTTGCATAAATAAAGATTACAAAAGGTAATGTGGACAGGTCGGATTTTTTTTTCAAATTGGAATTTGGGCATACAACAATTTGCATCCAAGTATATACAGTGAGCAAAAAAAGTATTTGGCCAGTATGTTTTTTTTAATTTACATGTTTATTTTTACAGATAATGG